>OY740808.1:39061271-39174190 GCA_963514005.1 Raja brachyura
CAACATTGAAACAATTGAATGATGTTTTGAATACATTCAATGGACGAACCAGTGAACCCTGCAGCACCTTTTTGTTGAAAAGCTATCCTGGTTTTGTAAACCTCTCTCTCTTTCTCTTTCTCTTTCTTTTTCTCTATCTCTTTCTCTTTCTCTCTGTGTCTCCCTCACCACTCTCTCCCTCTCTCCTCTCTCCCAACCTCTCGCTTGCTCTCTCCCCCTCTCCCTTTCTCTGTCTCCCCCCCCCTCTCTATCCCTCTCTCTCCCACTCCCTCTTCCACACCACCCTCTCTCCCTACCTCTTCCGCTTTCCCTCTCCCATCCCTCCCCACACTATACCTCTCTCCATCTCTCTCTACCCCATCGCTTCCCCCTTCACCCCTCTGTCCCCCCCTCTCTCTCTCTCTCCCACATCTCTATGTCTCTCTCTATCTATCTGACTCTATTCCACTCTCTCTCTCTCCTTCTGTCATTCTTCTCTCTCTCCCTCCCTACCGCTCACTCTCTTCCTCTCCCTCATTCCCCATATATCTCCCTCAATCTCCTTCTAACTCCCTATCCCCCTCTCTCTCTCCCCTCTCTCTCCCCCCCTCCCTCTCGATCTCCCCCCTCTCTCTATCTTTGTCTCTCCCTCCCTTCGCCCCCCTTTCTCTCTCTCTCTCTCTCTCTCTCTCTTTTTTTTTTCAATTTCCAAGGACTTTATTCAGCAAAATGCACAATACAGCACATCAAAAACACATTCAAAGGTTACAATACATCAAGCAATCATTATAGTACAAGGGTACAGTCATTATTTACAATGCTCGCGAGCCCACACGGCCACCAGCGATCACTGAAGGCCTCCACACACCCCGTGGGCATCGCGTGTTCCACTCTCTCTCTCTCTCTCTCTTTTTTTTTCCTTTTCCAAAAACTTTATTCAACACAATCATATAATACAACACATCAAAACATAATCAAAAAATCACACTATAACAAACAAATCATTGTAGTACAACAGTACATTCATTGTTTACAATAGTCTCAACCCCACGCGGTGACCAGCGTTGACGGAAGGCCTCCAGAGTCCCCGTGGACACCGCGTGTTCCCTCTCCTTCTTAGGCAGCAAGACAACAACTGCCCTACGCCACGAGAGAGGCATCTCCCCGGTCGCCAGGCTCTCCCCCAGAACCAACATGTAGTCATCCCCTAGGATATCCCAGAAAGCTCTAACAAACTCCACTGTCAACCCATCCAGCCCGGGGGACTTACCCCTCCTGAGCTGATGCAAGGCGCGAGTCAACTCCTCCAAAGATAAGGGGCCATCAAGAAGATCAGCCACCTCCCTATCTACAGTCGGTAGACCCTCCCACAGATCATGCTGAGCCTCCACGCTGAATCCATCCGCAGAGAACAGGGACCCATAAAAGGACCTAACCAAGGCATTGATCCTCTCTGGATCAGTGACAGAGGAGCCATCATCTGCAAGCAACTCCACGAGCTGTTTACGAGCTCCCCGCCCCTTCTCCAGAGAGAAAAAGAAAGGCGAAGCTCGGTCCAGATCGTGCAGCATCTGGACCCGAGACCTCACGTAAGCGCCTCGGGACCGCTCAAGCAGCAGGCTCCTGAAAACCTCCTTCTTCCTCTGAAACTCTCCCCATTCGCTGGAGTCTTCACCAAATTGACCCAGGCGAGACTCAGCGTCCAGTATCTCCCTCTCAAGCTTCTCGACCGCTGAGTCCCGCCTTCCGGTCGACGCCCACGTATATTCCTTGCAAAAGAGACAGATGTAAGCTTTCCCCACATCCCACCACTGCCTAAGGGAAGAGAAGCACCTCTGCCTCTCTCTCCACTTCACCCAAAACCGACTGAATGACTCCCGGAAACACCGATCCTCCAGCAGCCTGTTGTTGAAGTGCCAGTACGCGGACCCAGCCCGAGCGCACGCTGGATTAAAATCCACACGCACCAGACAGTGGTCCGAGCACGGCACCAGCCGCATTGAGGCCGCTGAGACACGGGAAACAAACACTCGGGAAATATAAAACCGATCAATGCGGGAACCACCACCCTCAGACCTCCGCGAAAAAGCAGTGGAATCCGGGTGAAGGTCCCTCCAAGCATCAACCACCTCAATCAACCCTCTCAGCTTCTTTGCTACAGCAGGCGCACACTGAGTACCAGAACGGTCCCGCACCTCAAGTGTGCAATTAAAGTCCCCACCAAGGAAGACACACTCTCCCCTATCAATAGTGCTCAACAGAGCATTCACCTCCTGAAGTAGGCCGGCCTGCATCGTGCCAGAGCTAGGGGCATACACGTTAATGAAATGCAACGGCATGCCATCCAGGCTCACGGCCAGATGGAGCAAACGTCCTGGCACCACTTCCTCCACTTTTAAAACGCTTGGCAGAAAATTTGGAGCCAACAGAAAAGCCACCCCACTCGAATTTGAGCTGAGATGGCTCATAGAGACCCCCCCTTCCCATTCCAGTCGCCAGGTGGGTTCGTCACTAACAACGGTATGTGTCTCTTGCAGAAAACACACCGCAAATTTCCCCTCTCTTAGAGCTGACAAGAGCTGAAATCTACAAAAACTCGCTCTTCTCCCATTTAAATTTAATGTAGCTACTGTGAATGTGTAGGCACACTAGATTGAGATCCTCACACTAGACTCAAGAACTCTTCCTCTGAGGAACTCCAAAAAATCCCCAAACTGTCTCTTCTCAGAGTCAGGAAGACTACTATCCTTGTTGCCAAGGATAGCCTCAAGACTCTTAATCAAAGCTGGCCAGTCCTCCCACCGTCTTTTAGCAACATTCTTTTGGGTTTTGATGGTACGGTTTGTTTTTAGGAACTCTCGCACCTCCCGGTTAACACTTGCCTGACACACGGCCTTGGAGCCTGGCCGCGCAGCCAACCCGCTCGCACCTGAAACAACAAGCTCAGAAAGACCAGAGCTCTCTGACAGTTCGCTAACCCCACTACACAAACTGGCCCCGTCACTCTCCCCCTCCTCTGCCACGACACCACCCCCAGGATCAATGCCAGGGAAGGGTCCCGAAACCCCTGACTGAAACACGCAGCCCACTAAATGGCTGGGCTCCTGCACACTACCATCACCCTCCACATCTGGGCCTGGGGAAGCAAAAACAAGAGGCATCCCCAGGGCCTGTGTTACACGGGCACCCTCGGAGTCTGAAAGAGGATCACGACCCGAAACAGCCCCGACCTCCACATCATCTAGAGTGCCCTCTCCACAGGCAACACCCAGAGAATTTCCACCTGCTTTTAAACTCACCCCAGACAACTCTTCCGGTGAGGCCTCACACCCCCCAGCACCTCCACTGGCACTGATATGGAGCACAGACTTGAACGACAATACCCCCGAACCTCCCCCCTCGGGCTGACTCTGCTCATTCCCCGTCTCAGGGGGCACACTACCAGGGGAGCCAACCCCATCAACTAGCGTGCTAGCACCCTCAGTAGGCCTCTGAAACGAGGGGACCTCCTCCGACCCAGAGGGCACACACCCAAGGGAGCTAACCCCAACACCCGATGAGATAACTCCCTCGGAGGGCCCCTGAGACGAAGGGACAAACTCCCGCCCAGAGGACACAACTCCACCGGAATCAACCCCAGCACCTGGTCCTGTGACACCCGCTGTAGATCCATGAAAAGAAGGCCCAACCACCGACCCAGAAGACACCAGTTCAAGACCACTTTCAGCTACCTCAGTGGTGGAAAGTCTGGAAAAAGACATCCCCCTAGCTTTAGACCCACGCCCTTGCTCATCTTCACCAGGCAAATGCCTCCTTTTTGTCCCGCTAGCATGCGGAGGTACGGTAACCTCCATAAGGGAAGGGTCATCCGCCTCCACATTACCCCCATCCACTTTGCCACCCGCACGTTTTAGCTTCCCTGCCCCCATCTGAACCACCTCAGCTCCTTGCTGGGCCACGGCAGATGCAATCTGCACCTCAATGGAGCTGCCAGGCGCCCCTTGGGTGGTCACAGAACTCGGCAGGTGCACACCCGATTGCATTTGACTCGCTTGGGCGGCCTTTCCCCTCTCCTTCCTCTTTTCCTTCCTCCCCTGCTTCTCCCAAATCCCCCCCTCTACTCTTCCCTCCTCCTGTGCCCCACCTTCATCCGCCACCACAGGCGCAGGACGTGGGGGGCGTGGGCTTTCGCTGCCCAGGGTCCCCAAAGTGGAACCTGCGGACCCGGATGACTATCACTGCCTCCCCGGATCACCAAGGCAGAGCTGGCAGCCCTAGCCGGGTCAGCAGTACCACCTCGCGCCACTGAGGTTTGACGAGCCACCCCAGATGGGCCAGCAGTGCATTCCTGGGCCACTGCGCTAGAACTTCTAGCAGTGACCCCGCACATAAGACACTCGCTATGGAGATGTCCAAATTTGCCGCACGCATGATACCGTGCCTTCCCCCAACTCCAACGCACGGTTCTGGGATATCCTTGTACTCCACCTCAAAACTCCCCTCAGCACCATCCCCCTCACCCACCTTCATGAACACCCTCCTCTTGTAACTGAAGACCCCTTTTTCCTCCGGGTCCCCCCCGGGATGCAAGAGCCTAAAGCATTTAGACCGCACCTCCCCAAACTTGGACAGGTGTGGAATAAGTAACGCATCCGAAATATATGTGGGGCAGCTCCTCAGGAGAACCGGTCTCACCCTAGATACCCACGGATCCACCTGTATGTGGACCCCCTCCCCCACTGAGATCCCCATCTCCAAAGCTTGGGCCACACACTCCCGGGCCTTAAGTATCATCTCAACCTTTCCTCTTTCGAGCTCGGAAGAGACAATAGCCCCCCTCCCAAGAAGTTCATTCATGGCCTTCATAATTGCTCCCCTAGACATCATAGGCCCAGTTTGAACCGAGATACCAAAACTGTCCCCATCCAAGTCAACATGAGGCTCAAGCTCTGATGGCCTCGTACCCGCCACTGATGCCATCCCTGCGTAGGTCCGGACCTTCGGCCACGCCCCTTCCATCGCCATCCTGACAGAGGCACAATCCAGCTCCAGGCACCCCAGCAGCTCAGCTCCACGTTAAGTCCCAGAGACAGTCACAGTCAAAGACAGGCAGCAGAAAATAGAAACCTCCAGCTGAAGCAGGAAAGTCCCCAGGTTCGTCCACAGCCGAGAGCAGCTTTTGGGAAGCTCTATCCCAGTCTAGCCGGAAGCAAAAGTACCTTCTTCACATTAAGCCAGGCAGCCGCACTGAGCAAAATGACTTTAGGGCAGAGAAACGGTGCTAAAAACGACAAAGACACCGCAATCTTCCTACCCTCGATCACAGGCACTCTTGGCAGTCCGCCAACGACAACCGCACTCTCGACAATGTAGAGAAAACTCATGAGTTTTCACACTGGTGGAGGCTTCCCAGACCAGAGGAAAACTTCAACAGTTCAACGATAAGTTAAACTATGAAACCCCTCTGCCTCTGTACCTTCTCCAATGGCAAAATCCTTGAAAGGCTGCTTCAATCCTTCTCAACTGCAGAGCTGAGAAGAAAACATGATCTCTCTCTCTCTCTCTCTCCCCCCCCCCCTATTTCTCTCTCTCTCTCCCCCCCCTATTTCTCTCTCTCTCTGTCTCTCTGGTTCTATTTCATTCTCTTGCTGTCTCGCTCTCTCTTTCTGTCATTCCATCTCTCTCTCTCTCTCCACCATTACCCCTCTATCTCTCTCAATCTTTATCGCCCCCTCTCTCGCTCCCTCTCTCTCTCTCTGTCTCTCTTTCTCCCTCTCCCTCTCTCTCTCCCTCTATTTCTCTCCCCCTCTCCATCTCTCTCCCTTGTCTCACCCTCTCCCTCCCCCCCTTTCTATCTTTCTCCCACCCTCTTTCTCTCTCCATCTCTCCGTCTGTCCCTCCACCTTACCCTCTCCCTCCACCCCCCCTCACTCTCTCTCACTCTCTCTCTCTCTCTCTCTCTCTCTTTTTTTTTACCCCCATTTGCTCTCTCTCTTTCTCTGGTTCCCACCCACTTCCCTCTGTCGCTCGTTCCGTTTGGAGATGCAGCACGGAAACAGGCCCTTCGGCCAAACGGGTCCGCGCCGACCAATGATCCCCACACATCAATTCTATCCTCAAGCCACGAGGGAGGATTTTTAAGCCAATTAAACTGCAAATTAACCTGTATGTCTTTGGAGTGTGGGAAACTGATGATTTTGGATAAAACCCATGCAGGTCACAGGGGGAATCATACAAACTCCGTACAGACAGCACTTGTAGTCAAGATCGAACCCGGGTCTCCGGTGCTGCATTCGCTCTAAGGCAGGAACTCTACCGCTGCGCCACCGTGACTTTCTCTCTCTCTTTCGGTCATTCCATCTCCCTCTCTCTCTCCCTCTCTCGTACTTGCCCTCTCACTATCACACCCTCAATCCCCCTCTATCTCTCTCGTTCCATCTATCTCCCGCTCCCGCTCTCTCTGTCCCTCTATCTCCCTCACTCTCTCTCTCCCTCACTCTCTCCCCATCTATTTCTCTCTCCCTCTCTCTGTCTATCTTTCTCTGTACATCTCTCCCCATTTCCCTCCCCATTTCCCTCCCCCTCCCTCCGCCTGCCCCTCCCCCTCCCCGTGCCCCTCCCCCTGCCCCTCCCCCTCCCTCCCCCTGCCCCTCCCCCTCCCCCTGCCCCTCCCCTCCCCTCCCCTCCCCCTCCCTCTCCCCCCTCTCTCTCCCTCATTCACACTCGCTCCCTATCTTTCATGGAAACAGAGAAACATAGGAAATTGATGAAGGAGGCCATTTGGCCCTTCGAGCCAGCACCGAGAGCTCTATCTAACTCATTTTTTAATTCATCCAGTGAATTGGCTTCCACTGCCTTCTGTAGTAGAGATTCCACAAATTCACAACTCTCTGGGTTAACAAGTTCTTTTATCATCTCAGTTTTAAATGGGCTCCCCTTTATTCTGAGTGTGGCCCCTGGTCTTGTACTCCCCCAACATTGGGAACGTTTTCCTGCATCTAACTTGCCCAGCCTTTTAAGAATTCTATACGTTTCTATAAGATCCCCTCTCACCCAAAATTCCAGTGAATATAAGCCCAGTCTTTCCAATCTTTCTTCATATGACAGTCCAGCCACTCTGGGAATTAACCTCGTGATCCTACGCTGTACCGTCACAATAGCAAGGATGTCCTCCCTCAAATTAGGTGTCCCAAACTGCAGACAATACTCGAGATGTGGTCTCACCAGGGCCCTGTACAACTGTGGAAGGACCTCTTTACTCCTATGCTCAAATCCTCTTGTTATGAAGGCAAACATGCCAGTAGCCTTCTTCACTGCCTGCTGGACCTGCATGTTTACTTTCAGTGACTGGTGTACAAGGACCATATAATAGCCATATAACCATATAACAATTACAGCACGGAAACAGGCCTTCTCGGCCCTTCGAGTCCGTGCCGACCATTTATTTTCCCCTAGTCCCATCTACCTGCACTCAGACCACACCCCTCCATTCCCTTCTCGTTCATATACCTATCCACTTTACTTTTAAATGTTAAAATCGATCCTGCCTCCACCACTTCTGCAGGAAGATCATTCCACACAGCCACCACTCTCTGAGTAAAGAAGTTCCCCCTCATGTTACCCCTAAACATCTGTCCCTTAATTCTCATGCCATGCCCTCTTGTTTGAATCTTTCCTACCCTCAATGGGAAAAGCTTATCCACGTCAACTCTGTCTATCCCTTTCATCATTTTAAAGACCTCAATCAAGTCCCCCCCTTAACCTTCTGCGCTCCAAAGAATAAAGAACTAACTTGTTCAACCTTTCTCGGTAACTTAGTTGCTGGAACCCAGGCAACATTCTAATAAATCTCCTCTGTACTCTCTCTAATTTGTTGACATCCTTCCCATAATTAGGCAACCAAAATTATACACCATACTCCAGAATTGGTCTCTCTAATGCCTTGAACAATTTTAACATTACTTCTCTACTCCTATATTCAATGCTCTGATTTATAAAGGCCAACACACCAAATGCTTTCTTTACCACCCTATCTCCATGTGATTCCACCTTCAGGGAACTATGCACTATCCTCTGTTCCACAGCATTCCTCTATTCCCTACCATTTACCATATATGTCCTATTTTGATTTGTCCTGCCAAGATGTAGCACCTCACACTTATCAGCATTAAACTCCATCTGCCATCTTTCAGCCCACTCTTCCAAATGGCCCAAATCTCTATGTAGACTTTGAAAATCTACTTCATTATCCACAGCACCCCCTATCTTAGTATCATCTGCATACTTACTTATCCAATTTTCCACCCCATCATCCAGATCATTGATGTATATGACAAACAACAGTGGACCCAACACAGATCCCTGAGGCACCCCACTGGTCACCGGCTTCCAACCTGACAAACAGCCATCCACCATTACTCTCTGGCATCTCCCATTCAGCCATTGTTGAATCCATCTTGCTACTCCGCCATTAACACCCAAAGATTGAACCTTCTTAACCAACCTTCCATGGGGAACCTTGTGAAAGGCCTTACTGAAATCCATATAGACAACATCCACTGCTTTACCCTCATCAATTTCCCTAGTAACCTCTTAAAAAAATTCAAGAAGGTTTGTCAAACATAACCTTCCAGGCACAAATCCATGTTGACTGTTCTTGATCAGACCCTGTTTACCAAATGCTTATATATATTATCTCTAAGTATCCTTTCCATTAATTTGCCCACCACTGACATCAAACTAACAGGTCTATAATTGCTAGGTTTATTCTTTGAACGCTTTTTAAACAATGGAACAACATGTGGAGTACGCCAATCCTCCATCATTATTCCCGTTTCTAATGACATCTGAAATATTTCTGTCATGGACCCTGCTACTTCTACACTAACTTCCCTCAATGTCTTAGGGAATATCCTGTCAGGACCTGGAGACTTATCTACTTTTATATGTTTCAAAAGTGTCAGTACTTCCTCCTCTTTGAATCTCATAGATTCCATAGCTACTCTACTTTTTTTCCCTTACCTTACAGAGTTCAATATCCAATACCATCTGGTCCTGGAGTTTTACCATTTTTTAATGATTTAATAGATTCTTCAATTTCTTTTACTGTTATTTCAGCATTTAATGATTCTCTATTTTCTAAATCCAACCCTTTTACATTACATTTTTTAAAAAATGCTTCTATTCCTATCCGGTTTTCTGTCGTTTTGACTGAATATAAGTTTTTATAATATTGCAAAAATCTCTCATTAATATCTCTAGGATGTATTAGTGGTTCGCCATTGCATGATTTAATCCTATGGATTATTTTTTCTCCCTCCAATTTCCGTAATTGACAGGCAAATAATTTTTGGGGTTTATCTCCGAATTCAAATTGTAATTGTTCGGTATATTGATAGAGTTTTACAACTTGATCTGAATATATTTTATTTAATTTGTATTTCAATGCAGCAATTTTATTATGTTTTCAATTCAATTCAATTCAATTCAAGTTTAATGTCATTGCACAAATACAAGTATAGGTACAACGAAATGCAGTTTCATGGTTGGATTAGCAGCGTTCTCTGTGTCTAATTGTTTAATCTCCTTTTCCAATGCCTGTTGTTCCCTCCGATTCTCTTTATTATAAAATAATAGCATTATTATAAAATGCTTGAGAGGAAATCATAATTCCACGGGTGTATTCTTTAAAAGTTTCCCATAATGGAGAAAAAGATATTTCTGGTTTATCATTTATTTCAAAGAAAACCTTAATCTGTTCTGTGATATATTTCTGAGTTACTTTGTCCTTTAAAATTTGTGGGTTAAGTCTCCACTGTCTCTGTTTTTCCATTTTACCATTTATTTTGATCATAAATGTTAAAGGTGCATGATCTGAGATTGTAATATTATGGTATTTTGAATTGTAAGTGAGTGAGATAAGTTTAGAGTCTACCAGAAAATAGTCTATTCTTGAATACGTTTTATGTACAGGTGAATAAAATGAATATTCTCGTCCAGTTGGGTTTTCTAATCTCCAAACATCTTTAATATTACTAGTATCTATGTATGCATTTATAAGTCACTGGAATGCGATTTGATTTTCCGTTGTTTTGATGATCTGTCTAGATAAGAATCTAAGGTACAATTTAAATCTCCTCCAATTATTAGGTTGTGTTGTGCTTATTCCGGGATAGTATTAAATATTTTCTTTAAGAACAATGGGTTGTCAAAGTTTGGTCCATAAACATTGACAAAAATCATTTTGTGTGCATTTAATTCTCGCATTACAATAATATATCTGCCGTCACTGTCGTTTATAGTTGATGTGTGTTTAAATAAAGTGCCTTTACGAAATAATATTGCTACACCTCTTGATTTATGTGTAAAAGAGGAATGGTATACTTTATCTATCCATTTAGCTTTCAATCTATGCTCTGCATCTTTTTTTAAGTGAGTTTCTTGGATGAAAGCTATATCTACTTTAAGTGCTTTTAAATGTGCTAATACTTTACCTCTCTTAACTGGTTCATTAATGCCTTTAACGTTCCAACTACAAAACGTTATTCCGTCATTCCCCGTATTCGTGTTTAAGTCTTGCATCTTTTGTTTAGGGAGGTCTGTAATAGAGCAAATGGTTCAGTTCGACAGACCCGACTTTACACCCGAACTCCGAATAGACGAATTACAAAATCCTTGAATGTCTCTCACGTATATATCTCCTTTGATTTAATTTATAACTCCATTCAAACTTAAAATAATAATGATAGATTATAATATAACAAAAAAAGAGATAGATTACAAATGGTGTACAATTTGGTGTACAATTTTGGTCGCCCAATTATAGGAAGGATGTCAACAAAATAGAGAGGGTACAGAGGAGATTTACTAGAATGTTGCCTGGGTTTCAACAGCTAAGTTACAGAGATAGGTTGAATGTTGGGTTTTTGTTCTCTGGAGCACAGAAGATGAAGGGGGGACTTGATAGAGGTCTTTAAAATGATGAGAGGGATAGACAGAGTTGATGTGGACAAGCTTTTCCCTTTGAGAATAGGGAAGATTCAAACAAGAGGACATGACTAGAATTAAGGGACAGAAGTTTAGAGGTAACATGAGGGGAAACTTCTTTACTCAGAGAGTGGTAGCGGTGTGGAATGAGCTTCCAGTGGAAGTGGTGGCGGCAGGTTCGTTGGTATCATTTAAAAATAAATTGGATAGGCATATGGATGAGAAGGGTATGGAAGGTTATGGTATGAGTGCAGGCAGGTGGGACTAAGGGAAAAAAGTTGTTGGGCACGGAATTGAAGGGCCGAGATGGCCTGTTTCCGTGCTGTAACTGTTATATGGTTATATGGTTATTAAGAAGTTAGTAATGTGCGCAAAGAAAGAAAAAACTACATCTAGTATTGGTGTAGTTAGTGATAGCCATACTAACATGGCTAACCATCTACTGACTTCCGTAGTTGGTGTTACAAACTTATCAGCTCCTTGGTTTCTTAAAATTATTATTCCATAACAGTCTCTTACCGGGGAAATTAAATTCTGGAATATTCAAATTCCATTAGTCAGGAATGTGAGGATACATATATTTAAAACATATTAAGAGAATATCATTTAAAAAAAGAGGGGAAGAGGAAGGAGAATAAAAAAAGAGATTCCAAGGAGGACAAATGAAATCGAACTTTATATTCTGCACGATTTTAATTATTATTTATCTAATTCTAAGTAATTCAGTTATAATTAAATATTAGTCATTAATGATAATTATTAACTCTAATTAGTAGTGATACCGCGCTATAGTTTTTAGTATTTATTAGTTATTTGTGTTAGTAGTGATGCTATTCTAATTATTAGTATCCATGGGAGATTTTCCAATCTGCATCTCTCTCCAGGATCCTGAGACAAGTCCTTTGTTCCATCCAATCTGGCAAAGTCAGTTTATTCATTGATGTAGTTCAATTTTAAAGATATTATTCAATCTTCCTCACGATCCTTAGTCTTCTGGGCAAAGTCCAGTGCCTCCGCAGGGTTGGTGAAAAAATATTCTTTCCGATTGTGACTAACTCTTAGGTAGCTGGATACCTCAGACCATACTTCAAACTCTTCACTTCCTTTAAGATTCTTTTCGTCCCCTTAAACACATTTCTTTTCCTGGAGACCTCTGCTGGATAGTCTCGATAAATACTGATCTTGTCACCTTCATATGCAAGATTTCTGCTTCTTACAATTTTTTCCATCATCTCCTCCAGGACATGGTCATACTGGACTTTTATTATCATTTGTCTTGTTGGGTCGTGTCTGACATCTCATCACTCTGTGTGCTCGTGCAAGTAAAGGCTTTTGATCCAGAGATAAAACTTTTTGCAATAAATTTGCAGTAAATTCTCTGGGACCTTGATTCGCCTCTCTCCCTTCTTGAATACCCACAATTCTTAGGTTCTGTCTTCTCTGGTGTCCTTCCAGTTCAGTGCATCCTGGAATGTTTAGTTTCCAATCACAACCCTCCCGCAACCATGTTTCACTGATTGCCACAACATCATATTTCCAGGTGTCAATCCAGGCTCTAAGTTCATCCACCTTTCTTACAATGCTCCTAGCATTAAAATATACACACTTTTGAAACCCACCATCCCTTATTCTCTGTTTATTATCTTTTTCCTCTTTCTTGCCTACAATTTGGGTCCGAGTGCTTCCCTTCTTTGCCTCTTGCCCCTCACCCTGTTCCCTAGCACCCACTACCCGAGTCCCTCCCCCCAGCCTTTCTAGTTTAAAGTCTCCTTTGCAAATCTCCCCACCAGGATATTGGATCCCCTCGGGTTCAAGTGCAACCCGTCCTTTTTATACAGATCATGCCTTCCCCAAAAGAGGTCCCAGTGATCAAGAAACTTGAATCCCTGCCCACTGCACCAGTCCCTCAGCCACGCATTTATCTCCACCTCATTCCATTTCTACTCTCACTGTCACACGGCACAGGCAGTAATCCTGAAATTGTTACTCTTTTGGTCCTTCTCCTTAACTTTCCCCCCAACTCCCTAAATTCTCCTTTCAGGACCTCTTCTCTTTTTCTGCCTATGTCATTGGTACCCATGTGTACCACAACATCAGGCTCCTCTCCCTCCCTTTTCAGAATCTTTTCGACACGTTCCGACACATCCGAGACCCTGGCACCAGGGAGGCAAACTACCATCCGGGTCTCCCGACTGCGTCCACAGAATCGCCAATCTGACCCCCTAACTATGGAGTCCCCTATTACAATTGCCCTCCTCTTTTTGCTACCCTTCTGAGCCGTTCTCTGTGCCGGAGGCCCGGCCGCTGTTGCTGCCCCCAGGTAGGCTGTCCGCTCCAATCGAACTCAAACACGAGTACCTATTTACCAGGTGTACAGCCACCGGGGTACTCTCCAGTCCCTGCCTCTGCCCCTTGCCCTTCCTAACAGTGACCCACTTGTCTGCCTCCTGTGGAGGCAGACAACCTCCCTGTAACTCCTCTCTATGACTGCCTCACTCTCCCTGACCAGACGGAGGTCCTCGAGCTGTTGCTCCAGGTTCCTAACACAGTCCTTTAGGAGCCACATCTCGACACACCTGACGCAGATGTGGACGTCTGGAGGGCTATCAGCTTCCCTGACCTCCCACATCTGACATCCACAACAGTACACTGCCCTGGCCTTCATACTCGCCCCTTACACAGGATACAATCTCAACACAAAATACACTACAAACTGCTGGAAACAGACGGCCAATCAGCTACTTGCCCTAGTCCCCTTCCCACCAATCAGCGGCTTCCTCAAAAAACCCTAAAAAAAATCCACTTCTCCGAATGGAATGTGATGGATTTTGGTAAACAAGCCCCGCACTGGATTTTAAACCTTACCGGTCGGGTGTCGATCCTCCCCCTCCTCCTCTTCCAACGGCTCCTGTAAATTGGTCCAGCACAGAAGCTTGAATGAAACTTGAATCCAGGATTGGATGAATAATTACACTTTATAATCTACAGACCTATCTCCAAAATTGTGTTATTGGCATTTTTTTTTCTCCTTCCCTTATTTCTATAGCTCTATCTACCAAAAAATCTATTAAAAAATAAATAAATAAAAGCTGTGGTAATATGAAATTGATGAACAAATTGTGTTTTGGTTATGATATGTATATGCTTCTAATAAAAATATTTTAAAAACATTTATAGACATTTTATTCTTTAACAATAATGAACAGAATTATTAATCTAACCCTATATCACACACACACAAACTGTTCCCACGCAAAGCTGATTACACTGAGAGTCAGGTCGGGTCAAGTCCGATGACTGAAATGGACTAAAAAAAGGGCCACGTTCCACTCCGTTGAGTGCTACACGTCAGCCCATTGCATTTCGAAGGAGTGGCCTATCTTGCTCCGCCATAGGATCTTTGATATGTATATATATATATATGCTAATTCCTTTGTTTGAGCACATTAGTCCCTTTTGCTGAACTGGAGCAGAATAGCTTCCCAGAGCAGGACAGGGAAGCAAGGTCATCTCAGTGAAAGAAAAGCCTTTTTACAGCATTCTAGACGGTGTTTACACTGAATGGACTAAGGGGTGCACAAACCATAATTATCATTTGGGTTCTCGTCCAGGATGTGAGAGGAGGCCCTCGTAGGTTTGCGGTAGAAGTGTTGAGTTGTCGGATCAATCAAGGGAGGAATTGGGCACCCAATCTAAGTGGGCTTACTCCATTGGTCTTCCTCCAATTCACTGATCCAGTTGCTCGGCAAATTGCTGGCCTGCGACACGTTCCCCGACGGGAAGATTTCAAGATTCAAGATTCAAGAGAGTTTATTGTCATGTGTCCCAGATAGGACAATGAAATTCTTGCTTTGCTTCAGCACAACAGAACTATAGAAAGCATGAATACGGAACAGATCAGTATGTCCATATATCATTGTGAAAATACATACACACATGAATAAATAAAACAGATAAAGTGCAAATAAACAGATAATGGGCTATTAATATTCAGAGTTTTGATTAAGTTAAGTTTAATAGCCTGATGTCTGTGGGGGAGAGCTGTTTCTGAACCTGGACGTTGCAGACTTCAGGCTCCTGTACCTTCTACCTGAAGGTAGCGGGCAGGTGAGTGAGTGGCCAGGATGGTGTGGGTCCTTGATGATGTTGCCAGCTTTTTTGAAGCAGTGACTGTTATAGATCCCCTCGATGGTAGGGAGGTCAGAGCCGATGATGGACTGGGCAGTGTTTACTACTTTTTGTAGTCTTTTCGGCTCCCGGGCACTCAGGTAGCCGAACCAAGCCAAGTGGGTAACCTCACATTTATATATATTATACTGCATCAGCCACGCATCTGCCCACTCACGCAACTTGTCCAGGTCAACCTACAACCTCCTAACATCCTCTTGTTGTGGCCCCAATACCGAGTCTTGCAGCACTCCACTCACCATTGTCTGCCATTGTGAAAAGGATCCGTTCACTCCTACTCTTTGCTTCCGGTCTGCAAACCAATTTTCCATACATGACAACACCCTACCCCCAACACCATTTGCTCCAATTTTAGTCACCAGTCTCCTGTGCTGGACCTTATCAAAGTCTTTCTGGAAGTCTAGATACACTGCATCCACTGGCACCCCTTCATCCAATTTACTTTTCACATCCTCAAAAAATTCCAGAAGATTAGTCAGGCATGATTTCTCTTACATTAATCCATGTTGACTTGTACTAATCCTTTTACTGCTATTCAAATGCCCCATTATTACCTCTTTAATAATTGACTCCAGCATCTTTCCCACTACCGAAGTCAGGCTAACTGGTCTGTAATTCCACGTTTTCTTTCTCGCTCCTTTCTTGAAAAGTGGGATAACATTAGCTATCCTCCAATCCACAGGAACTGATCCTGAATCTATTGAACATTGAAAAATAATCACCAATGCGTCCACTATTTCTAGAGCCACCTGGGACCCTGGGATGCAGACTATATAACCATATAACCATGTAACAATTACAGCACGGAAACAGGCCATCTCGGCCCTTCAAGTCCGTGCCGAACAACTTTTTTCCCTTAGTCCCACTTGCCTGCACTTATACCATAACCCTCCATACCCTTCTCATCCATATGCCTATCCAATTTATTTTTAAATTATACCAACGAACCTGCCGCCACCACTTCCACTGGAAGCTCATTCCACACCGCTACCACTCTCTGAGTAAAGAAGTTCCCCCTCATGTTACCCCTAAACCTCTGTCCCTTAATTCTAAAGTCATGTCCTAGTAAATCTCCTCTGTACCCTCTCTATTTTGTTGACATCCTTCCTATAATTGGGCCACCAAAATTGTACACCATACTCCAGATTTGGTCTCACCAATGCCTTGTACAATTTTAACATTACATCCCAGCTTCTATACTCAATGCTCTGATTTGTAAAGGCTAGCATACCAAAAGTTTTCTTTACCACCCTATCTATATGAGATTCCACCTTCAAGGAACTATGCACGGTTATTCCCAGATCCCTCTGTTCAACTGTATTCTTCAATTCCCTACCATTTACCATGTATGTCCTATTTTGATTTGTCCTGCAAAGGTGTAGCACCTCACATTTATCAGCATTAAACTCCATCTGCCATCTTTCAGCCCATTTTTCCAACTGGCCTACATCACTCTGTAGACTTTGGAAATCCTCTTCATTATCTAGAGGCCCCCTAATGAAAATTCCTTTCCGTTCCTCTACCCCCTTAGATCCTCTGTCCTCCAGTACATCTGGGAGATTGTTTGTGTCTTCCTTAGTAAAGACAGATCCGAAGTACCTATTCAACAATTCTGCCATTTCCTTGTTGCCCATAATGGGGAGACAAAGACAGCCTCTACGCGGTCTCCTCCAGGAGTAGATAACAGGCTCATAAGCCCACAAAGCGAAACCAATGTATTGACCACGTCTGCAGAGCGCTAAAAGCCACACAACCCCAGACCAGGCGGCACCGTTAAATGCCGCTAACTGTCGAGGATTAGCACTACCGCAGCTCAATGTTGAAGGCCTTACCACCGCCAAGCTCAATGTCATTGAACAGATTGCCATCAAAAACAAGGTGACTATAGTTCTACTGCGGGAGACTCACACCGAAAACAAGAACTTCCGGAAACTTCCTGGGTAAACCCTGGCCGGTCACACCGCCGACAAATATCATGGCGTAGCTACGTTCGTTCGTAACAACATGGCCTGGTAAGCCATAGCACAGCCCGCAGAGGATGCAGAGGTAGAATGGATCACACCAAAGTGCCAGACACTACCATCGTCAACATTTACAAGCCGCCTCCGAGCAGGTTGGTCCCAACATCACTGCCAGATGTCCCAGCCCCTGCCACGTATGCTCGTGACTTCACAGCCATCGTACAGGCTGGGCATACAGCAGCTCCAACGCTGACAGCCACTTCCTGGCATAATGGGCCTCGACCGCCGATGCAACCCTCCTATACGACCCAAAGGAGCCACGCACCTTCTACTCTGCACGCTGCAACAGCACCACCAACCCAGACCTGGCCTTCGCAAAATGTCGCAACAACAAACCGCTCCAGTAAGACGCAACCTGGACAGGTTTCCCCGGTCACACCATCGACCATCGCTCATAACATAGAAACATAGAAACATAGAAAATAGGTGCAGGAGTAGGCCATTCGGCCCTTCGAGCCTGCACCGCCATTCAATGTGATCATGGCTGATCATCCAACTCAGTATCCCGTACCTGCCTTCTCTCCATACCCCCTGATCCCTTTAGCCACAAGTGCCACATCTAACGCCCTCTTAAATATAGCCAATGAACTGGCCTCAACTACCTTCTGTGGCAGAGAATTCCAGAGACTCACCACTCTCTGTGTAAAGAATGTTTTCCTCATTTCGGTCCTAAAGGAATTCCCCCTTATCCTTAGACTGTGACCCCTTGTTCTGGACTCCCCCAACATCGGGAACAATCTCCCAGCATCTAGCTTGTCCAACCCCTTAAGAATTTTGTAGGTTTCTATAAGATCCCCCCTCAATCTTCTAAATTCCATCGAGTACAAACCGAGTCTATCCAATCTTTCCTCATATGAAAGTCCTGACATCCCAGGAATCAGTCTGGTGAATCTTCTCTGTACCCCCTCTATGGCAAGGATGTCTTTCCTCAGATTTGGAGACCAAAACTGTACGCAGTACTCCAGGTGTGGCCTCACCAAAACCCTGTACAACTGCAGTAGAACCTCCCTGCTCCTAAACTCAAATCCTTTCGCTATGAATGCTAACATACCATTTGCTTTCTTCACTGCCTGCTGCACCTGCATGCCTACTTTCAATGACTGGTGTACCATGACACCCAGGTCTCGTTGCATCTCCCCCTTACCTAATCTGCCACCATTCAGATAATAGTCTACCCTCATGTTTTTGCCACCAAAGTGGATAACCTCACATTTATCCACATTGTACTGCATCTGCCATGCATCTGCCCATTCACTCAGCCTATCCAAATCACCCTGCAGCCTCCAAGCATCCTCCTCACACCTAACTATACCCCCCAGCTTGGTATCATCTGCAAATTTGGAGATGTTGCATTGAATTCCCTCGTCCAAATCATTAATATATATTGTAAATAGCTGGGGTCCCAGCACTGAGCCTTGCGGCACCCCACTAGTCACTGCCTGCCATTCTGAAAAGGACCCGTTTACTCCTACCCTTTGCCTCCTGTCTGCTAGCCAGTTCTCTATCCACATCAATACTGAACCCGCAATACCGTGTGCTTTAAGTTTGTATGCTAATCTCTTATGCGGGACCTTGTCGAAAGCCTTCTGAAAGTCTAGATATAACACATCCACTGGTTCTCCCTTATCCACTCTACTAGTTACATCCTCGAAAAATTCTATCAGATTTGTCAGACATGATTTACCTTTCGTAAATCCATGCTGACTTTGTCCAATGATTTCACCACTTTCCAAATGCGCTGCTATCCCATCTTTAATAACTGACTCTAGCAGTTTCCCCACTACCGATGTTAGACTAACTGGTCTGTAATTCCCCGCTTTCTCTCTCCCTCCTTTTTTAAAAAGTGGGGTTACATTAGCTACCCTCCAATCCTCAGGAACTACTCCAGAATCTAAGGAATTTTGAAAAATTATCACTAATGCATCCACTATTTCTGTGGCTACCTCCTTGAGTACTCTGGGATGCAGACTATCTGGCCCTGGGGATTTATCGGCCTTCAATCCGTTCAATTTACCCAACACCACCTCCCGGCTAACCTGGATTTCACTCAGTTCCTCCATCTTATTTGACCCCCGTTCCACTGCTATTTCCGGCAGATTATTTATGTCTTCCTTAGTGAAGACAGAACCAAAGTAGTTATTCAATTGGTCTGCCATGTCCTTGTTCCATAACCTTTCCGTCTCTGGTCCAGCCCGTGGAAGAGAAAGACGTCAAGAGGAGAAGCTTCCGGAAAGCAAACTGGGTAGGCTTCACACAACAAGTGAATAAGGCAGCCACTGGCCTCCCACACCCACACCCACCAACCTGAACAACGCCTACGACTCGTACTGCAAGATGCTGCTGGCCGCCGCCAAGAAGAACATCCCCCGCGGTGTACGTAAAGCCTATGTTCCCTGCTGGCATGACGAATGTGAAGACCTACTTCACGTCCACACAGAATCACAAACCAGTGAAGACAGGGACAAAGTAGCGAATGACCTAATCTGCAGACACGCAGGTAAAGATGGACGGAGACAGTGGAATCAATTGATTTCACACACTCCAGCCGTCAGGCGTGGCAGAACATGACCAAGCTGGTGGGCAGGTGGACACCCCCAGCACGGTGTCCCATCGCTGCAAATTCCATCGCGTCGCTACTGCTGAGCAACGGCTGCTTCCCCAACGCAGACAAGGACTTCACCAGAACAACATCGACGAGAGTCCACGAGCTACACAGGGCCCCGAGCTGCGAGTCCAACCTACCCCACGATTTCACAACACAAGAAATCGAGCAGGCCATCCGACGGCTGAAAGGCACCAGGCACCGACGGCACCCACCCTGAATACATACAACACCGGGCAAGAAGGCAACTGACTGGCTATGCTCCTTCCTCTCCACGTGTTTCCGCTGCCTGAAGCATTCAAAGATCTGGCGCCGAGCCAAGGTGATCGCTCTGCCAAAGCCAAACAAGCCTAGCGATGACCCCTAGGGATACCGACCCATCTCACTGCTGTGTGTTCCATACAAGCTCCTGGAACATCTCCTCCACACACGTCTCAATCCAGTGGTCGACCCCCAGCTGCCTAAAGAACAGGCTGGCTTCTGAAGCGGTAGGTCAACGGCGGACCAGGTGACCCTCCTGTGCCACGACATGGAGGACAGCTTCCAGGCAGGGGAGAAGGCTGGCGCTGTCTTCTTGGACCTCACAGCTGCACATGACACTGTCTGGCTGCGTGGACTACACATGAAGCTTCTGGAAACCATCCCAGACAAGCACATGGTGAGCTTCATCATCGAGATGCTGAGCAACCGCAGCTTCAGGCTACACACCAGCAACGGGCAATGCTGCAGTAAAGTATCTTTTATTGTCATTCAGACCTTTCAGTCTGAACAAAATTTCATTACCTTGCAGTCATAACATATAATAAAACACAAAACACACAATAAACACATATTTAACATCCACCACAGTGAGTTCACCAGGCACCTCCTCACTGTGGTGGAAGGCAAAAGCCTTAAAGTCTTTGGCTTCTTCCCTCCTTGTTCTGCCTCTGCGCTGAGGCGATCCAGGCCTCCGATGTTATCGTGCACTAGGCCCGCGGCCGAGCCTCCGAAACCAGGCTGCCGCCACCGCCGTCGCCGGAACGCTGGAACACCGCCACAGCTCTGAAGCCAGGTCGCCGCTGGAACGCTGGAACACCACAGCTCTGAAGCCGGGTCGCCACTGGAACGCTGGAGCCCCGCAGCTCTGAAGCCGGGTCGCCGCTGGAACGCTGGAGCCCCACAGTTCTGAAGCCGGGTCGCCGCTGGAACGCTGGAACACCACAGCTCTGAAGCCAGGTCGCCGCTGGAACGCTGGAACACCACAGCTCTGAAGCCAGGTCGCCGCTGGAACGCTGGAGCCCCGCAGCTCTGAAGCCAGGTCGCCGCTGGAACGCTGGAACACCACAGCTCTGAAGCCGGGTCGCCACTGGAACGCTGGAGCCCCGCAGCTCTGAAGCCGGGTCGCCGCTGGAACGCTGCAGCCCCACAGTTCTGAAGCCGGGTCGCCGCTGGAACGCTGGAACACCACAGCTCTGAAGCCAGGTCGCCGCTGGAATGCTGGAACACCACAGCTCTGAAGCCGGGTCGCCGCTGGAACGCTGGAACACCACAGCTCTGAAGCCAGGTCGCCGCTGGAACGCTGGAACACCACAGCTCTGAAGCCGGGTCGCCGCTGGAACGCTGGAACACCACAGCTCTGAAGCCAGGTCGCCGCTGGAACGCTGGAACACCACAGCTCTGAAGCCGGGTCGTCGCTGGAACGCTGGAGCCCCGCAGCTCTGAAGCCGGGTCGCCGCTGGAACGCTGGAGCACCGACTAAGCTCTGAAGCCGGGTCGCCGCTGGAACGCTGGAGCCCCGCAGCTCTGAATCCGGGTCGCCGTTGGAACGCTGGAACACCACAGCTCTGAAGCCGGGTCGCCGCTGGAAGGCTGGAGCCCAGCAGCTCTGAAGCCGGGTCGCCGCTGGAACGCTGGAACACCACAGCTCTGAAGCTGGGTCGCCGCTGGAACGCTGGAACACCACAGCTCTAAAGCCGGGTCGCCGCTGGAAGGCTGGAGCCCCACAGCTCTGAAGCCGGGTCACCGCTGGAACGCTGGAACGCTGGAGCCCCGCAGCTCTGAAGCCGGGTCGCCGCTGGAACGCTGGAGCCCCGCAGCCCTGAAGCCGGGTCGCCGCTGGAACGCTGGAGCCCCGCAGCTCTGAAGCCGGGTCGCCGCTGGAACGCTGGAGCCCCGCAGCTCTGAATCCGGGTCGCCGTTGGAACGCTGGAACACCACAGCTCTGAAGCCGGGTCGCCGCTGGAAGGCTGGAGCCCAGCAGCTCTGAAGCCGGGTCGCCGCTGGAACGCTGGAACACCACAGCTCTGAAGCCGGGTCGCCGCTGGAACGCTGGAACACCACAGCTCTAAAGCCGGGTCGCCGCTGGAAGGCTGGAGCCCCACAGCTCTGAAGCCGGGTCACCGCTGGAACGCTGGAACGCTGGAGCCCCGCAGCTCTGAAGCCGGGTCGCCGCTGGAACGCTGGAGCCCCGCAGCCCTGAAGCCGGGTCGCCGCTGGAACGCTGGAGCCCCGCAGCTCTGAAGCCGGGTCGCCGCTGGAACGCTGGAACACCGACACAACTCGGAAGCCGGGTCGCTGCTGGAACGCTGGAGCCACGCAGCTCTGAAGCCGGGTCGCCGCTGGTACGCTGGAGCCCCGCAGCTCTGAAGCCGGGCCGCCGCTGGAACGCTGGAGCCCCGCAGCTCTGAAGCCGGGCCGCCACCGCTGCTTGAAGATGGAAGACCACCATAGCTCCGAGGCTGCTAGCTCTGCCATTAGGCCTCAGCACAGACGGTGATGGGGGACACAGCAAGAAACGTTGCATCCCCCAAAGGGAGAGACTAAAACCCTGTTTCTTCCACCCTTCCTCCCTCCCCCCCCCCCCCACCCCACACATACACAGCCTAATAAACCAAAATTCTCACTAAAACAGACACAAGAAGTCAAAAATAAAATTAAAAAACAGACGGACTGCAGGTGAGTCGCCGCCACTTCCGAAACAGGGAAGCGACCCGCGAGATGAACGTCATGGTGGATAACGCCCGGTTACGGTCCCAGCCCGTCCCCACGTACCTCGATGTGAAGCTCAACAGAACGTTGTCATTCAACCAAACCCTGGAAGGTGCCAAGGTAAAGCCAAGTGCCCATGCCGCACTGATTCACCGCCTAGCCGGCACCACATGGGGAGCCACGACGAAGGCACTGCGCATGGACATAGTGGCCCTGGTGTTGTTAGCTGCCAAGTACTGTGCCCCGGTCTGGTGCCGTAGCCCTCACGCCAACAAGCTGGATGCTGCCCTCAACAGCGCCATGCAGACTGTCTCAGGATGCCTACGAGTCACCCCAGTAAACCAACTGCCTGTCCTCGCTGGCATCGCCCCAGCCAACATCAGGCGAGAAGCAGCCACGCTGGCCCTCTATCGAGAGGCACAGACCAGTGAATCCCACCTCCTCCATCAGATCGTTACGGAGACAACACGGTGAGTGTGCCTCAAGTCACGACAACCCTTTGCCACGCAAGCCCAAGAGCTGCTCGGCAGAACACTGGCTGATGCTTCTAAGGCCGCCTGGGTCAAGACGAGATGGAGAGACCAGTGGAAGTCAGCGGAACCATCTAGGCTACACCATTACATCGATGACCCCATGGACGTGCCTGGCCAGGACCTGCCCCGAAAGCAGTGGACAACCCTCAACCGCTTGAGAACAGGCATCGGCCGCTATGGAGTAGCGATGAAGAGGCGGGGCCTCGTGGACAGCGAGCGCCTCCTGCAAGTGTGGGGACCCAACAAAGATAGTGGAGCACATCGTCACCAGTTGCCCCAAACACCGGCCACTGAATGGTGAACGAGGTCTGATTGACCTGGACGATGACACGTTGGCCTGGCTCACCTCAACGGAGCTGCAGGTCTAAAAGATATACGACAGAAGAAGTTGCCCATAATAATTTCACCCGTGTCTGCCTCCAAGGGACCCATATTTGACTTTGCTACTCTTTTTCCCTTAACATATCTAAAGATGCTTTTACTGTCCTTCATTATATTCCTGACCAGCTTCCCTTCGTGCTTCATCTTTTCAGCCCGTATTGCCCGTTTTGTTTCCTTCTGTTGTCCTATGAAAGTTTCCCAATCCTCTGCCTTCCGGCTACTCATTACTGTGTTATACATCTTTTCTTTTAGTTTTATTCTATACCTAACTTCTCTTGTCAGCCACGGTTGCCTTCTACTCCGTTTAGAATCTTTCTTCCTTTTTGGAATGAAATGATCCTGCGTCTTCCGGATTATGCCCAGAAATTCTTGCCATTGCTGTTCCACCATCATTCCAGTCTACCTTGGCCAGCTCCCCTCTCATGCCTTCATAGTCCCCTTTGTTCAACTGCGTCATTGTCATCCATCTTCAGGAGGCACTTAGCCCCCTTATACATCAACGGCGAGTGTGTGGAGAGGGTCCACATCTTCCGGTTTCTCGGCGTCCTCATCTCCGCTGACATCTCCTGGACAGACAACATCACAGCGGTCATCAAGAAGGTTCAGCAGCGGCTGCACTTCCTGAGGGTCCTCAGGAAGCACAACCTGGATTCCAACCTGCTGCTGACCTTCTACCGCTCGTCCATTGAGAGCCTGTTGACATACTGCATTACAGCATGGTACGGCAGCTGCACCATGGCAGACAGGGAGAGGCTTCAGAGGGTAGTTAGGGCAGCAGAGAAGATCATCGGCTGCCCTCTCCCCTCTCTGATGGACATTTACACCTCCCGCTGCCTCAGCAGGGCGAAGAACATCATCAAGGACAGCTCCCATCCTGCATTTGGCCAGTTCAACCTGTAGCCCTCAGGGAGGCGCTATGGGTGCATCAGCACAAGGACAAATAGACTCAAGAACAGTTTCTTTCCAAAATCCATTATCTCCCTAAACTCACACATGCATTGACTTCACAGCCTAACCCCCGGACTTTCATCTACCCACCTACTGTAATTTGTACTGTAACTGTAATTTCCAATATGTGCAATAACCCATACTGGATATAGGAATCCTATTTATTCATTCTATCTATCTATTTATCCATTGTCTTTTTATAGATATGTATATAGCACCGCAGAAACTGTGCACCTTATCCCCCCCCTTTTGTTTTGCACTGAGTAGGAGCAGGTTTTAATCTCATTGTACATGTGTATAGTGACAATAAAAGGCATTCTGATTCTGATTCCGATTCACTGACGCTTCCGATTTAACCTTCTCCATCTCAATTTGCAGATTAAAACTAATCATATTGTGATAACTACCTCCAAGTGGTTCCTTTACCTCGAGTTCTCTTATCATATCTGGTTCATTGGACAACACTAAATCCAGAATTGCCTTTTCTCTGGTCGGCTCCATTATAAGCTGCTCTAAGATTCCATCTCGGAGACATTCTACAAACTCTCTTTCTTGGGGTCCTGAACCAAACTGATTTTCCCAGTCTACCTGCATATTGAAATCCCCCATCACCACAGTGGCATTACCTTTGTTACATGCCAGTTTTAACTCCTGCTGCAACTTACACCTGACATCCGGGCTACTATTTGGGAGTCTGTAAATAACACCAATTAGTGTCATCTTCCCTTTACAATTCCTCAACTCAATCCACAGTGACTCTACCTCGTCAGTCCCTATGTCTTCCCTCGCAAGGGACTGAATTCCACCCCTCACCAGCAGAGCTAACCCCCCCCCCCCCCTCCTCTGCCCACCTGCCTGTCCTTTCTACAGGATATATAGCCCTGAATATTAAGTTCCCAGGCCCGATCCTCCTGCAGCCACATCTCGGTAATCCCCACAATGTCATATCTACCAACCTCTAACTGAGCCTCAAGCTCATCTACTTTACTGCCTATACTTCGTGCGTTCATATACAATACTTTTAATTCATTACGGATCTCACCTTTCACATTGATCCCTATTAGACTATTATACTCTCCCATCCCTTTGTGAGCTTCCTTTCCCGTTAATTCTGGGCTCATTAACCACCCCTTTACTCTCTTTCCCTTTAACTCCATCCTCGACTTTCCCATTTGACACCCCACCCCCCTTATTCAGTTTAAAACTACCCGTGCAGCAGTGGCAAACCTGCCTGCCCGAATGCTGGTCCCCCACCTGTTAATTCCAAAAAATCCCCAAAAATCAGAAGATAGCGGCGTGCTCAGATGCAGCAGCTTTGCGCTCCTCAGTCCGTGTGAATTCGGAGCAGCTCGCGACCGAACGCGGCTGTGAAAACAAGGTATTTAAAAACCTTAAAACCCCGAGAACACCTAGAACCCCTTGAAACCCCAGTACCCCCCCTAGAATTCCCAGTACCACCCGAAAACACCGTAAGGGACTCACCTCCAGGACGGGGAAATCAGACACGGCGGCTTTGCGCTCCCCAGTCCGAGTCAAGTCGGAGCAGCCCGGTACCGAACGCTGCTGTGGAAATAAGGTACCTAAACACCTCAGAACCCCTAGAATCCCTAGAAATCCCAGAAAACACAGTCAGGGACTCACCTCCAGGACGGGGATATCCAGAACCCGCACTGTGATCCCGGCAGGTCGCACATGGAGCCGAACGGAACTGCTCAACATTGGACGTGGCTGTGAGAAACTGGCTGGTGAGTACTACAGTACCCTCACCAAAATCCCGATGGAGCTCAGCAGAACAGCCCCCTGGATCACCACCCCGGAGGGTAGGAGACGGAGGGTAGGAGACGGAGAATGCGCCGGGAGAGGAAGCAGAAACGTGGAAGGTGAGCAAGGGTGCAGGACAGGCTACGGAGGGCCCACAAAGACCATCGCTACCAAACGTCTTTCTCGCAAATGTCCGGTCACTCACCAACAAACTGGATGAGGTGAGGCTCTGCATCAACACCCAGCGGTCCCTGAAAGACTGCTGTGTGTTGATATTCACAGAGACCTGGCTCAGCGCGCTGGTTCCCGACGGGGCTGTGGACCTAACCAACCGGTCACTGCATCATGCTGATAGAACAGAGGACTGCGGTAAGAGCACGAGCGGAGGGGTCTGCATCTATATCAACAAGGACTGGTGCACCAACCACACTGCAGTAGAGAGCTACTGTTCCCCAGACCTGGAATACCTACTGCTTAAATGTAGGCCGTTTTACCTGCCTTGGGAGTTTACTGTGGTTATCATCATGGCCATATACATCCCGTCACAGGCTAATGCTAACCTAGCGCTAGCACAGCTGCACTCGGCCATCAGCAAGCAGCAGGATGCTCACCCCAACGGTGCCTTCATTGTTGCAGGGGACTTTAACCAGGTGGACCTACGAGCTGCACTCCGCAAATTCCACCAGCATGTGCAGGGCCCTACCAGGGGCTCAAACACGCTGGATAAAGTGTACACCAACATCAAGGATGCATACAGAGACCTCCCCTGCCAATCCCTGGGAAAATCCGATCACCTCTCACTGTTTCTACTGCCTGCATACAAACCCCTCATCCGCAAGACCAAACCTGCAATAAAGACGGTCAAAATATGGCCCGAGGACACCACCCTACAACTCCAGGACTGCTTTGATCGTACCGACTGGGACCTGTTTGCACAACAGGCTACCAGTGGTACAGAGGTAAACATAGAAACATAGAAACATAGAAATTAGGTGCAGGAGTAGGCCATTCGGTCCTTCGAGCCTGCACCACCATTCAATATGATCATGGCTGATCATCCAACTCAGTATCCCGTACCTGCCTTCTCTCCATACCCTCTGATCCCCTTAGCCACAAGGGCCACATCTAACTCCCTCTTAAATATAGCCAATGAACTGGCCTCAACTACCCTCTGTGGCAGAGAGTTCCAGAGACCCACCACTCTCTGTGTGAAAAAATTCCTTCTCATCTCGGTCCTAAAGGATTTCCCCCTTATCCTTAAGCTGTGACCCCTTGTCCTGGACCTCCCCAACATCGGGAACAATCTTCCTGCATCTAGCCTGTCCAACCCCTTAAGAATCTTGTAAGTTTCTATAAGATCCCCTCTCAATCTCCTAAATTCCAGAGAGTATAAACCGAGTCTATGCAGTCTTTGTTCATAAGACAGTCCTGACATCCCAGGAATCAGTCTGGTGAACCTTCGCTGCACTCCCTCTATAATGTCCTTCCTCAGATTTGGAGACCAGAACTGTACGCAATACTCCAGGTGTGGCCTCACCAAGACCCTATACAACTGAAGTAGAACCTCCCTGCTCCTATACTCAAATCCTTTTGCTATGAAAGCTAACATACCATTGGCTTTCTTCACTGCCTGCTGTACCTGCATGCCTACTTTCAATGACTGGTGTACCATGACACACAGGTCGCGCTGCATCTCCCCTTTTCATAATCGGCCACCATTTAGATAGTAGTCGGTTTTCCTATTTTTGCCACCAAAGTGGATAACCTCACATTTATCCACATTATACTGCATCTGCCAAACATTTGCCCACTCACCCAGCCTATCCAAGTCACCTTGCATTCTCCTAGCATTCTCCTCACAGCTAACACTGCCCCCCAGCTTAGTGTCATCCGCAAACTTGGAGATATTGCCTTCAATTCCCTCATCCAGATCATTTATGTATATTGTAAATAGCTGGGGTCCAAGCACTGAGCCTTGCGGTACCCCACTAGTCACTGCCTGCCATTGTGAAAACGACCCGTTTACTCCTACTCTTTGCTTCCTGTTTGCCAGCCAGTTCTCTATCCACATCAATACTGAACCCCCAATGCCATATGCTTTAAGTTTATATACTAATCGCTTATGTGGGACCTTGTCGAAAGTCTTCTGGAAGTCCAGATACACCACATCCACTGGTTCTCCCCCATCCACGCTACTAGTTATATCCTCGAAAAATTCCACAAGATTCGTCAGACATGATTTACCTTTCGTAAATCCATGCTGACTTTGTCCAATGATTTCACCACTTTCCAAATGTGCTGCTATCCCATCGTTAATAACTGACTCTAGCAGTTTCCCCACTACCGATGTTAGACTAACTGGTCTGTAATTCCCCGTTTTCTCTCTCCCCCCCTTCTTAAAAAGAGGGGTTACGTTTGCTACCCACCAATCCTCAGGAACTACTCCAAAATCTAAAGAGTTTTGAAAGATTATCACTAATGCATCCACTATTTCCGGAGCTACTTCCTTAAGTACTCTGGGATGCAGCCTATCTGGCCCTGGGGATTTACCGGCCTTTAATCCATTCAATTTACCCAACACCACTTCCCGACTAACCTGGATTTCACTCAAGTACTCCTTTGACCTGCGGTCCCCTGCTATTTCCGGCAGATTATTTATGTCTTCCTTAGTGAAGACGGAACCAAAGTAGTTATTCAATTGGTCCGCCATATCCTTGTTCCCCATGATCAACTCACCTGTTTCTGACTGCAAGGGACCTACATTTGTTTTAACTAATCTATTTCTCTTCACATATCTATAAAAACTTTTGCAGTCAGTTTTTATGTTCCCTGCCAGTTTTCTTTCATAATCTATTTTTCCTTTCCTAATCAAGCCCTTTGTCCTTCTCTGCTGGTCTCTGAATTTCTCCCAGTCCTCTGGTATGCTGCTTTTTCTGGCTACTTTGTACGCATCATCCTTTGCTTTGATACTATCCCTGATTTCCCTTGTTATCCACAGATGCACTACCTTCCCTGATCTATTCTTTTTCCAAATTGGGATGAACAATTTTTGTAGTTCATCCATGCAGTCTTTAAATGTCTTCCATTGCGTATCCACCGTCAACCCTTTTAGAATTGATTGCCAGTCAATCTTGGCCAATTCACGTCTCATACCCTCAAAGTTACCTTTCCTTTAGTTCAGAACCATTGTTTCTGAATTAACAATGTCACTCTCCATCCTAATGAAGAACTCGACCATATTATGTTCACTCTTGCCCAAGGGGGCACGCACAATAAGACTGCTAACTAACCCTTCCTCATTACTCAATACCCAGTCTAAAATAGCCTGCTCTCTCGTTGGTTCCTCTACATGTTGATTTAGATAACTATCCCTCAATCTTTCCAAAAAATCCTCTTCCTCAGCGCCCCTGCCAATTTGATTCACCCAATCTATATGTAGATTGAAGTCACCCATTATAACTGTTTTGCCTTTGTCGCACGCATTTCTAATTTCCTGTTTTATACCATCCCCAAGTTCACTACTACTGTTCGGTGGCCTGTACACAACTCCCACTAGTGTTTTCTGCCCCTTAGTGTTTCGCAGCTCTACCTATACCGATTCCACATGCTCCAAGCTAATGTCCTTCCTTTCCATTGCGTTAATCTCCTCTCTAACCAGCAACACTATCCCACCTCCTTTTCCTTTCTCTCTATCCCTCCTGAATATTGAATATCCCTGGATGTTCAGCTCCCAGCCTTGGTCACCCTGGAGCCATGTCTCCGTGATCCCAACTATATCATACTCATTAATAGCTATCTGCACGTTCAACTCATCCACCTTATTACGAATACTCCTTGCATTGAGACACAAAGCCTTCAGGCTTGTTTTTACAACGCTCTTACCCCTTATACAATTTTGTTGAGAAGTGGCCCTTTTTGATTTTTGCCCTGGTTTTGTCTGCCTGCCACTTTTACTTTTCACCTTGCTCCCTATTGCTTCCACCCTCGTTTTACACCCACCTGCCTCTCTGCTCTTGTACCCATCCCCCTGCCACATTAGTTTAAATCCTCCCCGACAACACTAGCAAACACTCCCCCAAGGACATTGGTTCCATTCCAGCCCAGGTGCAGACCGTCCTGTTTGTACTGGTCCCACCTCCCCCAGAAATGGTTCCAGTGCCCTAAAAATTTGAATCCCTCCCCCTTGCACCATTTTTCAAGCCACGTATTCATCTGCAATATCCTCCTATTTCTACTCTGACTGAACCGTGGTACTGGTAATAATCCAGAGATCATTACCTTTGAGGTCCTACTTTTGAGTTTATCTCCTAGCTCCCTAAATGCACCTTGTAGGACCTCATCCCTTTTTTCCCCTATATCGTTGGTGCCAATATGCACCACGACAACTGGCTGTTCACCCTCCCCCTCCAGAATGTTCTGCAGCCGTTCAGTAACATCCCTGACCTTTGCACCAGGGAGGCAACATACCATCCTGGAGTCTCTTTTGCGGCCGCAGAAACGCCTATCTATTCCCCTGACAATTGAATCCCCTATTACAATAGCCCTTCCCCTCTTTTTTCCCCCATCATGTGCTGCAGAGCCACCCATGGTGCCATGAACTTGGCTGCTGCTGCATTCCCCTGATGAGCCATCTCCCTCAACAGTATCCAAAATGGTAAACCTGTTTAGTAGGGAGATGACCGCAGGGGACTCCTGCACTATCTGCCTACTGCTTTGCTGGCTATTGGCCACCCGCTCCCTTTCTGTCCTCTTACCGTTTACCTGTGGCGTGACCAACTCGCTGTATGTGCTGTCCACGACTTTCTCTGCATCGTGGATGCTCCAGTATGAATCCAGCCGCAGCTCCAATCGTTCAATGCGGTCTGCCAGGAGCTGCAGCTGGACACACTTCCTGCAAATGTAGTCATCAGGGACACCGACCATATCCCTGATCTCCCACATGTTGCAGGCTGAGCAAACCATGGGGCCAATCTCCACTGACATCTTACTCCCAAATTACTCTATTAAATATATATATATATATATATTTTTTTTTTTAATTTATTTTTTATTTTTTATTAACACAAAACTTTATTCTTTAAACTTTACTAATAAATACTGAATCCCTAACACCCAGAATCCTTAGCTCCCAGAATCCCTAAACCTTTAGGCAGAAATGTAGAAATGTAAACCCCGGTTGGCAGCCAACAGCTGCTTCCTCTGGTCCTCTTCAACCAATCAGAACCTTCCACCAGATTTCCTCACTGGAAGATGGAACGTTGCAGCTGCTGGTCTCACAGCGCAGGTAGCTCCCCCCTCTGTCTCCAACGGCTCCCCGGGCCTCTGTGAAAAGCAAGCCCCACGCTAGATTTATACTCACAGTGCAGGTAGCTCCACCCTCTGTCTCCAACGGCTCCCCGGGCCTCTGTGCAAGGTAGACTTGGAGGAGTACACATGCACTGTGCTCTCCTACATCAGCTGCTGTGTGGAGTTTATCACAGTGGACAAGGAAATAAAGATGTTCCCAAACCGCAAACCGTGGATGAACAAGGAGGTTCAGAATCGGCTAAGGGCACGCAATATTGCCTTTAAATCCAGGGACACTTCTGCCTATAGTGCTGCCAGGTCAAACCTGAAAAAAGGCATAAAAAAGGCCAAAGACATCCACAGGCAAAGGGTGGAAGACCACTTCAACACCGCGGACACCAGAAGCATGGTGTACAATTTTGGTCGCCTAATTATTGGAAGAATGTCAACAAAATTGAGAGAGTACAGAGGAGATTTACTAGAATGTTGCCTGCGTTCCAGCAACTAAGTTACAGAGAAAGGTTGAACCAGTTAGGTCTTTATTCTTTGTAGTCCAGAAGGTTAAGGGGGGACTTGATTGAGGTCTTTAAAATGATGAAAGGGATAGACAGAGTTGACGTGGATAAGCTTTTCCCATTGAGGGTAGGGAAGATTCAAACAAGAGAGCATGACATGAGAATTAAGGGACAGAAGTTTAGGAGAAATGAGGGGGAACTCAGAGAGTGGTGGCTGTGTGAAATGATCTTCCAGCAGAAGTGGTGGAGGCAGGATCAATTGTAACATTTAAAAGTAAAGTGGATAGGTATATGGACAGAAAGGGAATTGAGGGGTATGGTCTGAGTGCAGGTAGATGGGACTAGGGGAAAATAATGGTCGGCATGGACTGGAATGGGCCGAGAGAGCCTGTTTCCGTGCTGTAATTGTTATATGGTTATAAGCTGATTCACTGTGATGCTTGCAGTATGTGGGAGGCCAAGGACACTGCTGGTGCCTCTGGCTGCTACAAATGTGAGAAGTGCATCCAGGTACAGCTCCTGAAGGACCGTGTTGGGGAACTGGAGAAGCAAATGGATGATCTCAGGTTCATCCGAAAAACTGAGTCGTTCCTCGACGAGTCCGACAGTGACATTGTTACACCTAAGGTACTGGAAGAGAGAAGGTGGGTGACAGTGAGAAAGGGAGGGAAACTTGGAATGCAATGGGCCCAGGTGTTGTACCTCTTATGAACAGGTTCACCCACTTAGAAGCTGTCGGGACAGAAGACGTTATCACACTAAGCGTCGAACTAACTTGCAAAGCAAAAAGGGCTGTTGAACCAAAACCAAAGAGGCCAATGTCAGACAATGCCATTGTAGTTGGAGACTCCATTCTGAGAGGTACGGACAGGGGCTTCTGTAGGAACAGATGGGATTTGAGGATGGTGTGCTGCCTTCCTGGTGCCAGGATCCAGGATGTTACGGACAGAGTGCAGAAAATCCTCAAGGGCGAGGATGAACAGCCGGAAGTGGTCGTGCATGTTGGCACAAACGATGTTGGAAAGAAGGGGATGAATATTCTGCAGCGTAACTTTAGAGAGCTCGTAAAAATGCTGAAAAGCAGGACTTCCAGCATTGTTATCTCTGGTTTGCTTCCAGTTCCTCGTGCTGGCGAGAGCAGGAACATGGAGCTACGGGACCTGAATGTGTGGCTGAGGATCTGGTGCAGGGGGCAGGGATTTAGATTCTTAGATCACTGGGATCTGTTTTGGAGTAAGGGGGAACTGTACAAAAGGGACGGATTGCATCTTAACATGATATAATAATAATAATAATAATAATAATAATAATAATAATAATAATAATAATAATAATAATAATAATAATAACAGATTTTCTTGTCATTACACATAAGTGCAACGAGATTTGGTTTGCAACTTCGAGATTTCGGTTAGCAACCCCCGAGATCAAGGTTTGTAAAAACGAACATTTGACCAGTAACATCAACACAGATTAAAGTGCAAGGCCGGGGGAGACAGTCCATGGGGGTGGGGGGTACTCAGCTTGGCCGGTTCAGAGCCGCTATAGCTCTGGGAATGAAGCTGTTCCTGAGTCTGGTAGTGCGGTCGTAGAAGGCCTTGTCACGTCTGCGGGAAGGGAGTCGTTCGAACAGTCCATTACAAGGGTGAGAGGAGTTTTTATCTATGCTGACGGCCTTCCTGAGACACCGTGTGTGGTAGATGCCATCCAAGCTGGTAGCGGTGTCCCAATAATCTGTTGCGCTCTGTGGACAACCCGCTGAGGAGTTCTCCTCTCCGCCTCCGTGCAGCTGAGATAGCACACAGAGATGCCATACGTTAGTATGCTCTCTGTGGTGCAGCGGTAGAAGGTCGTCAGCAGCTGTTGGGGCAGACCAGTCCGTTTCAATGTTCTCAGGAAGAACAGTCGTTGCTGTGCCTTTTTGACCAGTGCAGCGGTGTTGGTGGACCATGTGAGGTCCTCTGAGATGTGAGTGCCCAGAAACGTGAAGCTGGACACTCTCTCCACACTGTCTCCATAGATGGAGATTGGGGCGTATTCCACATTCTGTGACCTCCTGAAGTCGATAATCAGCTCCTTGGTCTTGGAGGTGTTTACTGACAAGTTGTTCCGTGAGCACCAGTCCGCCAGGTTCTGCACCTCCGCTCTATAGTTTGTTTCGGGATTGGTGATCAGCCCGATCACCGTTGTGTCGTCTGCAAACTTGACAATGGTGTTGGCGTCAAATGCAGGAACACAGTCGTGAGTGAAGAGGGAGTAGATCTTAGTACACAGCCCTGTGGTGTGCCGGTGCTCATGGTGATAGTGGAGGACAGGTGCGGCCCCAGTCTCACTGCCTGCGGTCGCTCCGTCAGAAAATTCAGGATCCAATCGCATATCAGTGAGCTGAGGCCTAGCTGGTGGAATTTGGAGGTGAGCTTGGTGAGGATGGCCGTATTGAAGGCAGAGCTATAGTCAATGAAGAGCATCCTCACGTAGGTGCCCTGTCTTTCCAGGTGGGTCAGGACAGTGTGAAGAGCCACAGAGATGGCATCCTCTGTGGATCTATTTGCCCTGTATGCAAATTGATGAGAGTCCAATGATGCAGGGATGCTGGATTTGATGTGGGGGAGGACCAGCCTTTCAAAGCACTTCATTGGTATTGGAGTTAGGGCAACCGGGCGGTAGTCATTCAGGTTGGTGACTAGACTTTTTCGGCACAGGCACTATGGTAGCTGTCTTCAGGCACTTGGGGACCGTTGCCAGAGATAGAGACAGGTTGAAGATCCTCTTAAATACCTCCGCCAGCTGTACATCACAGTCGTTTAGTACCCTACCATGGACTCCATCCGGGCCTGAGGCCTTGCGTGGATTGATCCTACGCAGAGCGCACTGTACCTCCTGGGTGCTCAGTGTTAAGGCCTGTCCCTCCGCCCTAGCCGGGGTTGTTCCTCTCCTGGTGGTGTTGCCAGTTTCAAAGCGGGCAAAGAAGGTGTTTAATTCATTGGCCAGTGTGATATCACTCTGGGGGCAGACGGGGCTGCTCTTGTAGTAAGTGATGTCCCTGACACCCTTTGGTCTTACCAATGCCTTGTACAATTTTAACATTACTTCCCTACTCCTATATTCAATGCTCTGATTTGTAAAGGCCAACACACCAAAAGCTTTCTTTACCACCCTATCTACATGCAATTCCACCTTCAGGGAACTATGCACAGTTATTCCTACATCCCTCTGTTCCACAGCATTCCTCAATTCCCTACCATTTACCATGTACGTCCTATTTCGATTTATCCTGCCAAGCTTGCTTGACATCTCCTTCTTTCATCTCTCCCTCTCCAGCGTTTTGTGTAACCTTCTCTCCCTAGCCTCCTCGCTGAAGACCCTCGAGCCAAAGACTCACACTTTACTCACAGGGCCCTTCCCTCACAAGGCCTCTCCCTCACTGCCGTTCCCTAAGAGCCGCCTGCTTATATTGACTGATAAATTGTCTAATTTACCAATTTACTGCGAGTTTGGTAACCAGCTTGGAGGGGATGATTGTATTAAATGCCGAGCTGAAATCAATGAATATGAGTTTTTGTTGTCCAAGTGGTCCAGAGCGGAGTGGAGGGCCAGCGAAATTGCATCCACCGTTGATCTGTTGTGGCGGTAAGCGAACTGCAGTGGGTCCAGGTTTTTGTCGAGGTAGGAGTTGCTTTGCGCCATGATCAACCTCTCGAAGTGCTTCATCACCACAGGCGTTAGTGCCACTGGTCGATAGTCACTGAGGCACGTCAGCTTGCTCTTCTTGGGCACCAGTATTATTGATGCCCTTTTAAAGCAGGTGGGAACATCAGACCTGTGAAGTGAGCAGTTGAAAATGTCCGTAAAAACTCCAGCCAGTTGGTCCGCACAGGTTTTTAGAACATGACAGGGTACACCATCAGGTCCAGTCACTTTTCGAGGGTTCACCCCTCTGAAGGATTTTCTGATACCGGCCTCTGTGACTGCGACTGAAATACCATGACAGTGAATGGGGGCTTGGGAAGGCACATCAGTGTTCTCCCTATCAAAGCGTGATTATAACACATTGAGCTCATCAGGGAGTGATGCTATACCGACATACGAGCCACCTCCTGATTTTGTCTTGTAGGTGATTGCATTCAGGCCCCGCCGCAGCTGCCAAACATCTGTCTCATCCTCCAGCTTGGAGCAGAAGTCCCTTTTGGCCTTTTTGATGGCCTTACCAAGGTCGTATCTGGACTTCTTGTTGACCACTGTATCATCAGACATGAATGCCCGGTGTCTAGTCTTCAGGAGAGTGCAAATATAAACCATATAACCATATAACAATTACAGCACGGAAACAGGCCTTCTCGGCCCTTCCAGTCCGTGCCGACCATTTATTTTCCCCTAGTCCCATCTACCTGCACTCAGACCATACCCCTCCATTCCCTTCCCGTCCATATACCTATCCACTTTACTTTTAAATGCTAAAATCGATCCTGCCTCCACCACTTCTGCTGGAAGATCATTCCACACAGCCACCACTCTCTGAGTAACGAAGTTGCCGCTCATGTTACCCCTAAACCTCTGTCCCTTACTTCTCATCTCATGCCCTCTTGTTTGAATCTTTCCTACCCTCAATGGGAAAAGCTTATCCACGTCAACTCTTTCATCATTTTAAAGACCTCAATCAAGTCCCCCTTAACCTTCTGCGTTCCAAAGAATAAAGACCTAACTTGTTCAACCTTTCTCTATAACTTAGTTGCTGAAACCCAGGCAACATTCTAGTAAATCTCCTCTGTACTCTCTGTTTTGTTGACATCCTTCCTATAATTAGTCGACCAAAATTGTACACCATACTCCAGAATCTCAAAGTTCATCCAAGGCTTCTGATTGGGAAACGCTCGGAAGTTTTTGTCGGGATGTAGTCCTCCACACATTTCTTTCTGAAGTCTGTAATGACTGTGGCGTATTCGTTCAGGTCAGTTGCCAACTCCCTGAACATTGCCCAGTCTACAGAATAATTTCAATATTGAGATGTACTTGGAAATAAGAGTTTTGGGTTGAAGTAAAAAAAGTTGACAAATTACTTCAAAATTGGTGTGGAGGTAGAAAGTCAGGACTAAAAATAAGATTGATAAATTACTTTGAGAGCCTGAAGTGTGTAATCATGTTGGGAAGAGGTGTCTGATATTTCAGGACTGTGCGATCCCAATTTTTGTGGTCTAGATTCTGTTAGGCCAATTGATTGGATTCAATGTTTTAGCTTAAGTTTGTGTGGTTTAATTTTGTATAATAGTGGCTTATGATTCAGCTTAACTTGGTGTGATTTTGCTTTAAATTTGAAGTAGTGAGCAGTGTATAGCTTTCCTTTAATAACAATTACTGGTGTTCCTCTGCTGATAATCTTCAGGCATTCCTCTACATTCCAGTGCTTTCACTTAAAGCGGTAGAGTCAGATACTTCAGATTTATAGTATTAAAATCAAATACTTTTATTAGAGTCTGTATGATTTTGTTCTTGCATTGTTAACTTTTGTTGTTTTAAGAAACTGTGAGTTTTTTTTTGTGGGGGGGGGGGTGTGGGGGGGGGGGAGTGGAATTAATTTTGTTGTGTGAAAATCTTTGGCCAAAATGGGAAATTGTGTTGATGCTACGACCAATCCCAGGATCCCATTAATAAATTTATGTGATAAATATCCTGATAAAGCAAAACAACTTGTGGCCACTAGGAGGAGCTAGAACCCTAGAAGGGGTAAACGGTTCAGAACATAATTTGGAAACTTAATGGAAATGCTGTTGCAAAGGGGCTTATTGATCTTTGGAGACATGACGTTTTAAGAAAAAAAAGAAGCTACCATGTTAGCCAGCTGGCAGGATAATGCTTTAAAACCAGGAGTAAAACTAACGGAGGGTGGAGTGGCCAAATCTGTGGATGTCATTTGGCGGATGCAAAGACGACAACCAACATTTGCAAACGTAATTATTCAGGCAAGCTCCTTGGCTTACAGGTCTCTGCAAACACGTCTGATCACAATGGTGGTCAGCAACTCAACCGTGGCGCGAAAGCAAAACCGCGCAAAAACAGCAGCCCCTCCCGAGTCACGTGGCCGCGGCTTCCGAACGCCGGGTTCGATACCTGCGTGCGGCAGCAGGCCCCGCTACATGGCCCTCCCCCAGAATCCGCGCTACGGAAACGCCAGGTAACCGGACGGTTTGACCGGAATGTGAAGTCCGAGGTCGTGGGGCGAGCGCAACATTCGGGACCGCAAAATAGAACCGGAGGGACACAACAAATGTGAACGAGGGACGGTCGGAACAGAGGGGATTGAAGAAACATAACCGGGGGTATGGTGGCGAGGGCGGAAAAACGGCCAGCGGACGTCCTCTACGCCGTGGAGTGGCCACTGCCACTGGGCTACCCTCGTCGACGTGTGCTGGCTTAACACGGCTCATGGAGACGAACTCCTCCCTGCCACCCATGTCCAACGGAGTGAATGTCGAAGCACCAGTCTCCAGCACCCGCCACAGACCTTTGTACACCCGCTGTAACGGCGACTGGTGAGCATCCCTATCAAGGAAAACTTACAGGAGAGCTAGATGCAGGAAAATGTTCCCAATGTTGGGTGAGTCCAGAACCAGGGGCCACAATCTTAGAACAAAGGGGAGGTCATTTAAGACTGAGGTGAGAAAAAACTTATTTACCCAGAGAGTTGTGAATTTATGGAATTCCCTGCCACAGAGGGCAGTGGAGACCAAATCACAATGGATTTAAGAGAGAGTTGGATAGAGCTCTAGGGGCTAGTGGAGTCAAGGGATATGGGGAGAAGGCAGGCACGGGTTATTGATAGGGGACGATCAGCCATGATCATATTGAATGGCGGTGCTAGCTCAAAGGGCCGAATGGCCTCCTCCTGCACCTATTTTCTATGTTTCTATGTTAAGCACAATCCTGTAACATAGTAAGCACCTGCACCGCGTACGACCCATGTCGGCAGGTGGAGACCAGGACCGGGACCAATGTGAGTGCCCACTCACAATGGTCAGCTAGCACCGCCGATGCTGGGACCTCCTGATCACGGGTGGCGGGCAGAAAATCCCCAGGTACCCGCAAAACTGACCATAAACCAGCTCGGACCAGGAGGCATCGTGGTCTTCCTTATGCGTAGTTCTGATGCCAGGAGGACCCAGGGCAACTGGTCAACCCAATCGGGGCCGCTGAGCCGGGCCTTCAATGCCGACTTAAGGTGTCTGTGAAACTGCTCGACTAAACCGTTGGACTCTGAATAATACGCAGTGGTCTGGCGCGCGCCGTGCAGCTGCGCCAAACCACACCACAGGGAGGACGTGAACTGGGCCCCACGATCGGTAGTAATATCTGAAGGGACGCCGAATCGAGCGATCCAATTGGAGACAATAGCACGTGCACAAGCCTCAGCGAAGGTATCAGTTAACAGTATTGTCTCCGCCCACCTGGTGAACCTATCTACGATAGTTAGTATGTGAGTGGCCCCGTGTGAACACAGCGAGGGACCCACCTGGTCAACATGGATGTGCAGGAACCTGCCGTCTGGAACAGCAAAATCCTGCACAGCCGGGCACACGTGTCTCTGCACCTTGGATGTCTGACAGGGGATACAAGCGGTGGGCCCATGCTGCGGCCTGCTTTCGTAACCCGTGCCAGATGAACTTAGAAGCAACCAGGGCAGAGGTGGACAGGTGATCTAGGCTGTGGATGCTGATGAAAATCCAACTCCTCCAGGCAATCAGGACGATCGGGCGGGCTTTACCCGTTGTGACATCGCAAATAATCCACATGCCCATGGTGCCACAAGGCACCTCAGCCAGCTTGAGACACGATTCAGCATTGCAGCAATCCTCCATGCCGGCATCGACCTGTTGGGCTGCTGCCAGCTCCGCATAATCCACACCTAGGTTTAAAGTGGAAACCTCAGGGACCGCTGGACAGGATCGCCCATCGGCCACAACGTTCAGCTTCCCCGACACATGACGAATGTCAGAGTGAACTTGGATATGTAGGCAAGGTGCCACTGTTGCCTGGCAGACCAGGGGTCAGAAACCTTATTCAAAGCAAACGTGAACGGCTTGTGGTCCATGAATGCGGTAAACGCGCGGCCCTCTAGGAAATAACGGAAATGTCGTAATCGCTAGATAAAGTGCGAGGAGCTCCCAATCGAAAGCGCTGTACTTGATCTCCGGGGCCCGCAGCTGCCTGCTGAAAAACGCCAGTGGCAGCCAGCGGTTACCTACCCACTGTTCGACAACAGCACCCACCGCTACGTCCGACACGTCCACGGTGAAAGCCGTGAGGGTCGATGCCCTAGGGTGTACCAGCATGGTGGCATTGGCCAGCATGGTCTTAGCCCCCTCGAAAGCTATCCCTGCCTCCTTGGACCAAACCAGGTCCTTAGGCTTGCTTACCTGACACTGGAACAACGGCCGCATGATGGCGGCCACTGATGGGACGAATCACTGGTAGAAATAGACCATTCGGATGAATTCCTGCAGGCCCTTGATGGATAGTATCCTCAGGAAGTGACGGGTTGCATCGACCTTCTCAGGCAGCGGTTGCTTGCCAGCAGGTTATGAGATGGAGCGCTATCCGAACTGGCACTTTGCTGGGTTGATTACCAACCCGTGCTTACGCAGCCATTTGAAGAGCATGTTTAACGTGTTGTTTAACGTGTTCAGCCGGCGAGCTGCTGGCCACCAGAATATCATCGAGATAGATGAATATGAACGGCAAAGCGAAACCGTGCGAAAACATTAGCCATTCGCAAGTCACGTGACCGCGGCTCCTGGAAGCCGGGTTCGATACCTGCGTGCGCCAGCAGGCGCCGCTACAGTACCAAAGAAGGAATGTGCTCATGAGAAACATGTAAAACAGAAGGGGTTTTGTAATTCCATGGTTGGCCTTAGTCTCACAGAGGGAGACGATGAGGATTTGAGTGAGTGGGGAAGTAGAATACGTACTAATACTCACGTGCAGAAGTAACCGTCCCCGTTCGTACAGCCCCAACTCTTTGGTAATATCGATCCTGCAGCTCTTGCAATACCACCTGCGGCCACTATACCACCTCCAGCAGTATCACCAACTCTTGCAGCACCATTCCCGTCCACTACCCCAGCTTGAGTAGCACCGACTCAGAGTTCCCTGACTGCGACAGCCCTGGTATTGATAGAATCCCCTGTCACTCTCTATACCAGGAGTTAGACTAAAGAGAGCCAATGCATACCACGAGTCCTATTGCAGGGCCTCCCTAAACCAAAGAGAAGGAATACAAATATATTGGCAGAAAACCAGTCCCATGACAAATATCAGCTTTGCTATAAAACAGAGAATGAAGATCCTTGGGATGACTTGTCAGAATCTGAGCCCATGTCAAGATAGACGAGGTAATCAAGCGAGAATCCGTTCGTCACCAATTCGCAGTCAGGCAGGTGGTAAACCCTGCTGTTGACCCAGCAGCTGTAGTTGGTGTAAATAATGCACAAACAATGAACATATACATCCCTTGGAAGCCAAACAAAATGATAGTCATACTGAGCCAGGTGCCAGATAAAAATAAACACTCATCCCATTTGTCAACTACCTCCGAACCTTTATACATGTATATTATGCCGATTCTAGAGCCTTGTGGAACCTGGCACGACAAGTCCTAACTCCAGGGGAACACGTGAAATTCGCAGAGAACTTGGGGTTCCGAACCCATGAGGCGTATGTTAATCAACATGCTCAGAATGAAACCAGAGAGGAAGCAATGCAAACCTCCTTACAACCACTCTGCAAAAATCTATTGAACACTCCAAAATTCTGAATACTAAACCCAGGAAAGGCGAGGGGGCAGAAGATTGTTTGGAGAGGTTTTCAGGGATATACATCAGTCAGTCGGGGGATGCTAGATATCGAGACATTTAGCATTCACCCAATACTGTGCTATCCTAGTACTTTGTCTCCCAGCTACTGTCACAGACGGAGCCAGATTTACCACTAGGCTTCATAGACTGAATCCTTGGTCCTCAAAATCTAGGGAGCATCTGGCCAAGGCAGGACACATGACAGCAAGCAAGCAAGAATTTCATTATCCTATCTAGGACACGACAATAAAACTCTCTTGACTCTTGACTCTTGACTTGGACTTAAGCAAAAAAGGGTTATTGGGGGAAAAAAGAGCTACCTTAAATTTAGTTCCGTCAGGTTGGGTAATTATGGTGGGGTGAAGACTATTCCATGCTTTCATTGTGCGGGGGAACTCCATGGAGCAGCCAGCAACTCTGGATAGAAGAAATTGGGTGACGTTTCAGGTAGAAACCCTTCTTTAGACTCCCTCTTGTTTTCGTGTTTTTAGTTTAATTTAAAGATACAGCGTGGAAACGGGCCCTTCGGCCCACCAAAACCATGCCGACCACCGATCACCCATACACTAGTTCTATCCCACACATTAGCGACGTAAGTCAAGTCAAGAGTGCTTTATTCTCGTGTCCCACTTAGAACAATAAAATCCTTACTTGCAGCAGTACAACAGAATATTTAAACATAGAACTCTGTAAACAATGTTATAAATGAGAAAACAAAATGGTGTATATTTATATATGAATATATAACTATATAAATATATATATGTGTGTGTGTGTGTGTGTGTGTGTGTGTGTGTGTGTGTGTGTGTGTGTTTGTAATATATACACACACACAATTTCCCTCCTGGGATGAATAACGTTCTATCGTATAGTATCGTGTGTGTAGGAAGGAACTGCTGATGCTGGTTTAAAATGGAGATAGACACAAAAAGGTGGGATAACTCAACAGGTCAGACTGAATCCCTGGACAAAAGGAAAATATTACGTTTTGGGTTGGGTCTGAAATAGGTTCCTGCACACCTTTGGAATCTGGAAGGAAACATGAGCACCCGGAGAAAACCCATGCGATCAAAGGGAAAAGGAGCAAACTCCATAGAGATGGCACCCATATTCAAGATCAATTCCAGGTCTCTGGCACTTTCAGGCAGCATCTATATGGCCAATATACTGCCCCATAGTTTTGAACTGAATTAAAACATATTGGTCAAGCCAATTATGACTTCCCTTTCATAAATTCATGTTGACTTGGACTACTATCCAAATGCCCCATTATTACCTCTTTAATAATTGACTCCAGCATCTTCCCCACCACCGTAGTCAGGCTAACTGGTCTGTAATTCCCCGTTTTCTCTCTTGCTCCTTTCTGGAAAAGTGGGATAACATTAGCTATCCTCCAATCCCCAGGAACTGATCCTGAATCTATTGAACATTGGAAAATGATCACCAATGCGTCCACTATTTCTAGAGCCACATCCCTGAGGACCCTGGGATGCAGTCCATCAGACCCAGGGGATTTATCATCCTTCAGTCCCATTAACCTACCCAATACTATCTCTCGCCTAATGAAAATTTATTTCAGTTCCTCTACCCCCTTAACCTCTGTCCTCCAGTACATCTGGGAGATTGTTCTTGTCTTCCTTAGTGAAGACAGATCCGAAATAGCTATTCAACTCTTCTGCCATTTCCTTGTTGCCCATAATAATTTCACCCATGTCTGCCTTCAAGGGACCCACATTTGACTTTGCTACTCTTTTTCGCTTAACATATCTCTGGCATCGGCATGATATACATGTATAATGGTTCGGAGGTGGTTGATAATGGTTCAATATGATTTGTCAGAGTGGTTGTAAGGAGGTTAGCATTGCTTCCTCTCTGGCTTCATTCTGAGCATGTTGATTAACATGCGCATCATGGGTTCAGAACCCCAAGGAACCCTAGGAATTTCACGTGTTCTCCTGGAGTTAGGACTTGTCGTACCAGGTTCCACAAGGCTCTAGAATCGGCATGATATACGTATAATGGTTTGGAGGTAGTTGATAAATGAGATGAATGATTTATTTTTATCTGGCACCTGGCTCAGTATGACTATCATTTTGTTTGGCTTCCAAGGGAGGTATATGTCCATACAGCAGCTGTAAAAGGGGACATGGCATCACTTGGAGATTTACGACTTCAAATGGATATTTTCATTTTTTTAGTAACCGAACTTATCAATGTATAATTTTTTTGTGTCTTGCAAACAAAATATAGTGGCGCAGCTGGTAGACTTGCTGCCTCACACGCCAGAGATCTGTGTTTGATCCTGTCCTCTGTGTTGAATTTGTACCGTCTGTGTTGAATTTGTACATTCTCCCTGCAAGCTGTAGAACAGAGGGATCTAGGAATAACTATGCATAGCTCCCTGAAGGTGGAATCACATGTAGATAGGGTGGTAAAGAAAGCTTTTGGTGTGCTAGCCTTTATAAATCAGAGCATTGAATATTGGCGTAGGGAAGTAATGTTAAAATTGTACAAGGCATTGGTGAGACCAATTCTGGAGTATGGTGTACAATTTTGGTCGCCTAATTATAGGAATGATGTCAACAAAATAGAGAGAGTACATAGGAGATTTACTAGAATGTGGCCTGTGTTCCAGCAACTAAGATACAGAGAAAGGTTGAACAAGTTAGGTCTTTATTCTTTGGTGCGCAGAAGGTTAAGGAGGGACTTGATTGAGGTCTTTAAAATGATGAAAAGGATAGACAGAGTTGACGTGGATAAGCTTTTCCCATTGAGGGTAGGGAAGGTTCAAACAAGAGGTCATGACTTGAGAATTAAGGGACAGAAGTTTAGGGGTAACATGAGGGGGGATTTCTTTACTCAGAGAGTGGTGGCTGTGTGGAATGATCTTCCAGCAGAAGTGGTGGAGGCAGGATCGATTTTAACATTTAAAATTAAAGTGGATAGGCATATGGACGGGAAGGGAATGCAGGGGTATGGTCTGAGTGCAGGTAGATGGGACTAGGGGAAAATAAATGGTCGGCACAGACTGGAAGGGCCGAGAAGGCCTGTTTCCGTGCTGTAATTGTTATATGGTTATAAGCGTGTGGATTTCCTCCCACATCCCAAAGACGCATTGGCTTTGTAGGTTAACTTACAGGTCACTGTAAAATTGGCCCGAATGTGTAGGGAGTGTATGAGGAAAGTGGGATATCAATACTTGATATGGTGAATTTGAAGGAGACAGCAAGTATGTGTACGGGCAAGTACGGTATATGTACGGGCAAGTATGGTATATGTACGGGCAAGTACGGTATATGTACGGGCAAGTATGGTATGTACGGTATACGTACGGGCAAGATCCAAAATATTACAAATATTTAGCGACATGGGTGAAGGATTCAAGGGAAGGTTAAATGTGGAAGAATGCCAGAAATTAGTGGGACAGCTATTGGCACGAAGTCACAATTCGTCGTCGGATAAGATTAAAATGGGATACCATGAAGCAAGATTATTGCTTATGGAAGCAAGAAGCAGAAAAGAGGGAGAAGAGACAAAGTATACGTATGGGCAAGAGCCCCCGCTGTGCTAGGAGCACAGGCTATGGCAGCCGAACCGACAGGACAGGTACAAGCGACAGGGGGACTGAACACAATTAAGGAGGAAATTAAGCATTACTTGGGACGAACAAGAGAGAGCAGGGCGCAGGGTAACATTCTTCCTAGGAAAACGCCAACTGCTCCAGGCACGGGACCTCAGCCCCCTCCTTACGGGGAGGAGATGGCAGAGTGTGAAGAAGCAGATGAAGACTGCGATGGACCAGATGACAGCCAACTGAGGGGCCACCGACCCCCTCCCCAGGTCCCAAGGGGGGGAAAGCTGGGAACGGATACGGGTGAAAGCCGGTTAAGAAGTTGTCGTTTAAACCTCTGGGAGAGTGGGAACTAAAGCCCGCAGATGCGGGCCAGTTGCTGCTAATACAGCTGCCAGACCCAAATGCGGCAGCGGGACAGATGTAGGTGTAAATACCATGGAACAGGCATGATATCAGAAGGGCAGTGGAAGGAATACCCCATCCCAGGGAAAATGTGGGAGGATGGGAGAGGGGTTTCCATAATCTAATTAGGAGCTACCGCCTGAATAGTGTAGAGATAGTACAGACAGCCATGCACATGCTGGGGGAAGAATGGTGCCTAGTGGAGGGGAACTTTCCCCAGAGAGATGGCCAGGGAATCCCTACAAGTGGCAAAGCCACGAAGCAGGATACGCGGTGCGGTAGAGGGATTAATGAGAAGGATAAGGACGCACTGGGTTGACCGTGCGGACGACAGCAACATTCGAGGTAACCGGCCAGAGAAGGGAGAGAGCTGCAGTCGATATTATAAGAGGCTGTGAAAAGTCTTCCTAAACCATAGCGGCCAAACACAGCCGGATCAACGGGGCGACATCGGACTGATCGCCCAAGAATTGAAGTTCGAGTTTCTAAATGGGCTGTTGCCTGCGCTTAACAGACGGATACGAAAGCACCACATAGGGTGGCGTACCGGCTCATTGGCGCCAGTCCAGGAATGGGCCAAGCACTTTGAGGAAATGGAACAAAATCAAAAGACAGCTAATGGAGCGTTTGTTGTCATGTTTGAGGGAAAAAGATGAACCTAAACCAGATTGCCACAAGGCTACACAGAGAGTCCAACCATCTTCTCTATGGCTATGACAGCCAACTTAGAAGGATACACGCCGGCATCCACGACCACCGTGTTGCTTCATGTCGATTATATTCTTATTTGCTCACCATCAGTGCAGAACAGAGACAATGGGAGTCCTCAGGTTTCTAGCACTAATTCTACAGCTTCTTGAGGCAGTCATGCTCCCCAAAGCGATTGCAGTGCGTAAATGTGCGGCGTATACGATGGGGAAGGACCTGTCTCGTTGGGCGATAGAAAAGGGGCGCCACACACACACCGGAGGGCAGATGGATGACATCAGCAGGATTGAGTTTACTGCCAAAATCCTTATTCAGATTTGCTGCAGTGATGAGCCGTGGGGTACCCAGGGTGGATGACCAGGATCATCGAACAAACATTTGGACACATTGGGTTCACAACATATGCGCAGAAGTTCTGTGAGACGTGCTCAGCATGTGCAAAACACAATGAGGGGGGCCGCATGAAACAGCAGAAAGGCGCATTCCCAGAACCACAATACCCCTTTCAACATTTACATATGGATTTTAATGAGAGATATAAACTCAAAATACGGGATCCCAGAAATACTGTATAGCGACAATGGGAGTCACTTTGTCAATGAGATAATTAACAATCTCACCAGAGCATTATCGAGAGAGTGCAGGTTCCACTGTCAACACCACCCACAATCAGCAGAACTTGTAGAAAGAGCAAATGGGACGATAAAGGGAAAACTAGCAAAAAACAATGGAGGGGACCATTGTGGTCTCCTCCGGGGTCCTCGGTCTTCCCGTGGATTTAGAAGCAACAGCAACAAAGAGAAGCAGGAGAAAGCACTGATTGGCTCTAGCCCGAGTGGGAGGAGAGTTCTCAGTGAGTCAGAGGGGGAAAACAGTTGAAAACTGAGGAATTTGGTTTGTAAATTTGGCAATTTAACAGTCAATATAAGCAAGGCAGCTCTTGGGGAGCGGCAGTGAGGGAAGTGCCCTGTGAGTAAAGTGTGAGTCTTTGGCTCGAGAGTCTTCGGAGAGGAGGCTGCACAAAACACTGGATAGGGAGAGACCGAGGCAAAAGAAGGAGATGTCAAGCAAACTGATGCAGTGTGATGCTTGCAGTATGTGGGAGGTCAAGGACACTGCTGGTGCCTCTGGCTGCTACAAATGTGAGAAGTGCATCCAGGTACAGCTCCTGAAGGACCGTGTTGGGGAACTGGAGAAACAAGTGGATGACCTCAGGTTCATCCGAGAAACTGAGTCGCTCCTCGACAAGTCCTACAGTAAGATTGTTACACCCAAGGCACTAGAAGAGAGAAGGTGGATGACGGTGAAAAAGTGAGGAAAACATGGAATGCAAAGGTCCCCGGGTGTTGTACCTCTTGTGAACAGCTTCACCCACATGGAAGCTGCCGGGACAGAAGACGGTATCTCACTGAGCGGCGGACTGGCTTGCAAAACAAAAAGGGCTGTTGAGCCAAAACCAAAGAGGCCAAAGTCGGGCAACGCCATTGTAGTTGGAGACTCCATTGTGAGAGGTACGGACAGGGGTTTTTGCGGCAACAGACGGGATTCGAGGATGGTGTGCTGCCTTCCTGGTGCCAGGATCCAGGATGTCATGGACAGAGTGCAGACAATCCTCAAGGGCGAAGGTGAACAGCCAGAAGTGGTCGTGCATGTTGGCACAAATGATGTGGGAAAGAAGGGGATGAATATTTTGCAGCGGGACTTCAGAGAGCTCGGAAAAATGCTGAAAAGCAGGACTTCCAGGGTTGTTATCTCCGGTTTGCTTCCAGTTCCTCGTGCTGACGAGAGCAGGAACAGGGAGATACGGGACCTGAATGTGTGGCTGAGGAACTGGTGCAGGGGGCAGGGATTTAGATTCTTAGATCACTGGGATCTGTTTTGAAGTAAGGGGGAACTGTACAAAAGGGACGGATTGCATCTTAACAGGTGGGGGACCAGCATTCTGGCCGGCAGGTTTGCCACTGCTACACGGATGGTTTTAAACTGAATAAAGGGGGTGGGGTGTCAAATGGGATAGTCGAGGACGGAGTTAAAGGGAAAGAGAGTAAAGGGATGGTTAATGACCCCAGAATTAATGGGAAAGAAAGCTCACAAAGGGATAGGAGATTATGGCCAAGTGTAATAGGGATCGATGTGAAAGGGGCCACTTGTCAACATAATTGTATAAGGAGTAAGAGTGTTGTAAAAACAAGCCTGAAGGCTTTGTGTCTCAATGCGAGGAGCATTCGTAATAAGGTGGATGAGTTGAAGGTGCAGATAGCGATTAATGACTATGCTATAGTTGGGATCACGGAGACATGGCTCCAGGGTGACCAAGGCTGCAAGCTGAACATCCAGGGATATTCAATATTCAGGAGGAATAGACGAAAAGGAAAAGGAGGTGGGGTAGCGTTGCTGGCGAGAGAGGAGATTAATGCAATAGAAAGGAAGGACATTAGCGTGGAGGATGTGGAATCGATATGGGTAGAGCTGCGAAACTCTAAGGGGCAGAAAACGCTAGTGGGAGCTGTGTACAGGCCACCTAACAGTAGTATTGGAGTTGGGGATGGCATCAAACAGGAAATTAGAAATGCGTGCAACAAGGGTAACACGGTTATAATGGGTGACTTCAATCTGCATGTAGATTGGGTGAATCAAATTGGCAGGGGTGCTGAGGAAGAGGATTTCCTGGAATGTATCCGGGATAGTTTTCTCAACCAACATGTGGAGGAACCAACGAGAGAGCAGGCTATTCTATACTGGGTATTGAGTAATGAGGAACGGTTAGTTAGCAGTCTTGTTGTGCGTGGCCCCTTGGGCAAGAGTGACCATAATATGGTTGAGTTCTTCATTAGGATGGAGAGTGACAACATTAAGTCAGAAACAAGGGTTCTGAACTTGAACAAAGGTAACTTTGAAGGTATGAGATGTGAATTGGCCAAGATAGACTGGCAGGTGATTCTTAAAGGGTTGACAGTGGATATGCAATGGAAGGTATTTAAAGACTGCATGGATGAAGTACAAAAATTGTTCATACCAGTTTGGCAAAAGAATAAATCGGGGAAGGTGGTGCATCCATGAGGCATACAAATTTGCCAGAAAAAGCAGGCTACCGGAGGACTGGGAGAAATTCAGAATCCAGCAGAGGAGGACAAAGGCCTTAATTAGGAAAGGGAAAATAGATTATGAAAGGAAACTGGCAGGGAACATAAAAACTGACTGCAAAAGTTTTTATAGATATGTGAAGAGAAAGAGACTAGTTAAAACAAATGTTGGTCCCTTGCAGTCAGAAACAATTGAATTGATCATGGAGAACAAGGACATGGCAGACCAATTGAATAACTACTTTGGTTCTGTCTTCACTAAGGAAGACATAAATAATCTGCCGGAAATAGCAGTGGAACAGGGGTCAAATAAGATGGAGGAACTGAGTGAAATCCAGGTTAGCCGGGAGGTGGTGTTGGGTAAATTGAACGGATTGAAGGCCGATAAATCCGCAGGGCCACATAGTCTGCATCCCAGAGTACTCAAGGAGGTAGCCACATAAATAGTGGATGCATTAGTGATAATTTTTCAAAATTCCTTAGATTCTGGAGTAGTTCCTGAGGATTGGAGGGTAGCTAATGTAATCCCACTTTTCAAAAAAGGAGGGAGAGAGAAAGCGGGGAATTAAAGACCAGTTAGTCTAACATCGGTAGTGGGGAAACTGCTGGAGTCAGTTACTAAAGATGGGATAGCAGTGCATTTGGAAAGTGGTGAAATCATGGGACAAAGTCAGCATGGATTTACGAAAGGTAAATCATGTCTGACAAATCTGATAGAATTTTTCGAGGATGTAACTAGTAGAGTGGATAAGGGGGAACCAGTGGATGTGTTATATCTATACTTTCAGAAGGCTTTCGACAAGGTCCCGCATAAGAGATTAGCATACAAACTTAAAGCACACGGTATTGGGGGTTCAGTTTTGATGTGGATAGAGAACTGGCTGGCAGACAGGAGGCAAAGGGTAGGAGTAAACGGGTCCTTTTCAGAATGGCGGGCAGTGACTAGTGGGGTACCGCAAGGCTCAGTGCTGGGACCCCAGCTATTTACAATATATATTAATGATTTGGACGAGGGAATTCAATGCAACATCTCCAAATTTGCAGATGACACCAAGCTGGGGGTTATAGTTAGGTGTGAGGAGGATGCTTGGAGGCTGCAGGGTGATTTGGATAGGCTGAGTGAATGGGCAGATGCATGGCAGATGCAGTATAATGTGGATAAATGTGAGGTACTCCACTTTGGTGGCAAAAACATGAGGGTAGACTATTATCTGAATGGTGGCAGATTAGGAAAAGGGGAGATGCAACGAGACCTGGGTGTCATGGTACACCAGTCATTGAAAGTAGGCATGCAGGTGCAGCAGGCAGTGAAGAAAGCAAATGGTATGTTAGCATTCATAGCGAAAGGATTTGAGTATAGGAGCAGGGAGGTTCTACTGCAGTTGTACAGGGTTCTGGTGAGGCCACACCTGGAGTATTGCGTACAGTTTTGGTCTCCAAATCTGAGGAAAGACATCCTTGCCATAGAGGGGGTACAGAGAAGATTCACCAGACTGATTCCTGGGATGTCAGGACTTTCATATGAGGAAGGCTGGATAGACTTGGCTTGTACTCGCTGGAATTTAGAAGATTGAGGGGGGATCTTATAGAAACTTACAAAATTCTTAAGGGGTTGGACAAGCTAGATGCTGGAAGATTGTTCCCGATGTTGGGGGAGTCCAGAACAAGGGGTCACAGTCTAAGGATAAGGGTGAATTCCTTTAGGACCGAAATGAGGAAAACATTCTTTACACAGAGAGTGGTGAGTCTCTGGAATTCTCTGCCACAGAAGGTAGTTGAGGCCAGTTCATTGGCTATATTTAAGAGGGCGTTAGATCCTTTTAGCCACAAGTGGCACTTGTGGCTAAAGGGATCAGGGGGTATGGAGAGAAGGCAGGTACAGGATACTGAGTTGGATGATCAGCCATGATCACACTGAATGGCGGTGCAGGCTCGAAGGGCCGAATGGCCTACTCCTGCACCTATTTTTCTATGTTTCTATGTTTCTATGAGACCAGCATAGGGAGAATAGACTGTCTTCCTCTGGTGGTATTAAGTATGAGAATGACACCAGGGGGGAGAGGAGCATCACCCTTTGTGATCCTATTTGGACGCCCATACAGATATCCACCCCTCCAAGGCATCACTGAGACTGTCAAGGAAGAACAAACCTTGGCAGATTATATGCGAAAAATGTTAACACAAAAAAAACGTTTATTTCTCCAGAGCCTGATGTGAGCACAGAACTAGAGATAAAAATCCAACCAGGTGACTGGGTGTTGGTAAAGGCAATAAAGAGGAAGAGGTGGTGTAACCTTCGGTGGACAGGACCATACCAAGTCCTTCTAAGCACGAATAGCTGAGAGAAATCGTGGATACACATCACACGCTGCAAAAAGGCTTTGAAGGACGAAGACTGCTAGAATAAAAAAGGAAGATTGTAATTGTTTTAACATGTATAGTGGTCTGAATGATAAGTGTAATAAGGGAAAGGGATTGGTTGAACTGTACAAAGAAGGAATAGCTACAGGGGGTTCTGGGTCAAATGCTTGGTTGACGTGGGTAAGGTATACGGCGAATACAATAGGAAAGAGTGACTGCTATGCCTGCACTGAGGTTCGGTGCATGCATGCTGCAGTTGTTTTTACAATCAGGATTGCCCGAGAACATGACCTGCAGACCATATCACTATCTATTTCCCGTAAACGGTAGCAAGACAAGACACAAGAGAGGAGGTCCACAACCACCCCCATTGTGATACCAAAGGGAGATTGAGACTACGAGTGTTACACCAGAACAAAGATAGGGGGAAAGGACAAGGGGGATGTGGAAGGGTGTAACGGGACCCATAATGTGACAGGGGATCATCAGCGGGGACTGGTAAACAGCGCATGGTTGACCCTTCACACCGTAGGGCGGGCTGACGTCTGGTGGTATAGCGGGAAGGCTACGTTCAGACCCAAACTTCCATCTGATTGGACGGGCACATGCACCATGATGCAGTTAATGATGCGTTTCCCACTAGCTGTCAATGACCAGGCAGAGAAACATGACAGAACATCTAGAGTAAAAAGGGCGCTGGGATCATTTGATGCACACGTCTATATTGATGCCATAGGTGTGCCAGGGGGGGTTCCGGATGAATTTAAGGCGAGAAATCAAATTGCGGCTGGGTTTGAGTCGGCAGTGTTCTGGTGGTCAATCACCAATAAGAATGTTGATTGGATAAACTACCTGTATTACAACCAACAAAGATTTATAAACTATATGACAGATGCTGTTAAGGGACTGGCAGAACAATTGGATGCCACGTGTATGATGGCATGGCAGAATAAAATGGCATTGGATATGTTATTAGCCGAAAAAGGGGGCATTTGTGTGATGGTTGGTAAACAGTGTTGTACGTTTATTCCGAACAACATCGCCCCAGATGGCTTCACATCACGAGCTTTAGCAGGATTAAAGTCCCTCTCCATCGAATTAGCAGAAACCTCTGGGGTTGACACCTCCTGGACAGGGTTCCTGGACTCCATGTTTGGAAAATGGAAAGGAATATTTTTGTCAGCAATGACTACCATCTTAGTTATGGTGGGATTGTTGTGTCTGTTCGGGTGCTGCATTATACCTTGTGCCAGGGGGTTGACACAGAGACTCATATAGGCTGCCTTAACAAAGACTGAGCAGGTGATGGTATTATTGTGATAGGATTCTATTGTTGGAAGAAGGTGTAACAATGAAGGGGAAAGGAAAAGCCTGCGGGTTGCTTGCTACCGATGTACCATCTCAGGGTGGTATTTATTGTACTTTACGGGTTTTTGTTATCATAATGATAAATAGGGGGAAATGTGAAATAAATTAGTGAATTAACTAGATAATTTCCATATGTACCTTAAAATGTAACCAAGACATGCTGAACCTTGCAAGATTCAATATGTGCCAAAGAACACATAACAAACTGCAAACAATCCGATTAGGAAAAAACAGAAAACACGTAGTGACAGCATACACACCCTCCCGACAGACAGGTGGTGCCTGCAAGATGAAGCTGTATGTGTGTGAAGGTTGCAGTATCTTATCACACAATGACCTGTTTACTGCATTGTATAAAGAGCCTATGCGTAGACAAGGCAGCCAGAGAGACTCTTACAGTCACTGGCCTGCTTGCTGTATGACTCTCCCTCAATAAAACTGTGTTGCAAGGAACTGCCGTCTCCTATGCTGATTAATTGATATAAGGAATAAGGTACAGGCAAATAAATTATGGACAATGGGGAGACAAAAATGCTGGAGAAACTCAGCGGGTGAGGGAGCATCTATGGAGTGAAGGAAATAGGCGACGTTTTGGGTCGAGACCCTTCTTCAGAACGACGTGAGGGTGGGGTGGACGGTAAGAAGAAAGGAAGAGGCAGAGACAGAGGGCTGAGGGAGAGCTGGGAAGGGGAGGATAAAGCAGGGACTTCCTGAAATTGGAGAAGTCAATGTTCATACTGCTGGGGTGTAAACTGCCCAAGCAAACTATGAGGTGCTGCTCCTCCAATTTACACTGGGCCTCGATCTGGCCATGGAAGAGGCCGAAGACAGAAAGGTTGGATTCGGAATGGGAAGGGGAGTTGAAGTGCTGAGCCACCGGGAGAACAGGTTGGTTATTGCGAACAAAGCGGAGGTGTTGGGCGAAGAGATCGCCACGCCTACGCTTGGTCTCACCGATGTAGAGAAGCTGACACCTCGAGCAGCGGATGCAATAGATGAGGTTGGGGGAGGTGCAGGTGAACCTCTGCCACAACTGGGCAAGACTGCTTGTGTCCTTGGATGGAGTCAAGGGGGGAGGTAAAGCGACAAGTGTAGCATTTCATGCGGTTGCAAGGAAAAGTGCCAGGAGAGGGAGTGGTTTGGGTGGGAAGGGACAAATTGACCTGGGAGCTACGGAGGGAGAGGTCTCTGCGGAAGATCAACAGGGGAGGAGATGGGAAGATGTAGTCAGTGGTGGGATCCAAAAAAGCTGGAGAAAATCAGTGGGTAAGGCAGCATTATGGAGCGAACAAAAAGGCAACGTTTCAGGTCGAGACCCTTCTTCAGATTGATGTCGGGGCAGGGGATACAAAAAAGAAAGGAAGAGATGGAGACAATAGCCTTTGGCAGAGCTGACAATGGGAGCGGAAGGAAGGAAAAAGCAAGGACTACTTGAAATAGGAGAAGCCAATGGTCATACCGCTGGGATGTAAACTACCCAAGCAAAAGGTGCTGCTCCTCCAATATGCGGTGGGCCTCACTCTGGCCATGGCAGAAGCACAGGACAGAAAGGTCAGATTGGGAATGGGAGGGGAGTTGAAGTGTTGAGCCACCGGGAGATCAGGTTGGTTATTGCGGACCGAGTGGAGGTGTTGTGCGAAGCGATCGCCACGCCTGTGCTGGGTCTCACCAATGTTGATCATACGGTGAATAATCCAACCACATTTTTGTTTGGAATTGGAAAGAAATAATAGAAATTGCATTAATTGCAACGTGTAAAAAGGGTTGAGATATTGTACTATAATTTTGCTGCATGTCATTGTGGTATATATCATGTCTTGATTGGTGAATATGTTTAGTTTGTGACATTATTTGAAGCAGAAATAAAATGTGAATGCTTCATTGAGCATAATTCCAACTGGTAACTACGCACTTCGTCCGAGCACATTATCGAACACGCCATGCAAACCGTCTTAAATTGCCACCTAAACTGTCATTTGGCAACTTAAAAAGCTGCCAAGGTTGCCCAGCTGACAACAAAGAAAAAAAGCTAAGTGAGAGCCCTGCAAGGTGTATAATATTTTTGACACTCTCAAAGGCCTTTCTTACATATGCTGTCACAACGCACTGTAGTCTCTAAACAACCATTCAGTGATTTCCTTGCCCTCCATATCAGAATAATAGCGTTTTAAGCCAATAAACTCGACACTAGCACAGGCAATAAATGAAAAAATAAATAAACGCAGTTTTCCAGCTCCTTATCTCATTGGCCACGCTCGGCTGCAAATCGATATCAATCTGGTGGACCATCTTCCTCTAGTCGTGGGGGTCGGGGGATGGGAGGAGCCTCACAAGTGGAACAGCCTAGTGCCTCCGGCCCTGGTCGCAGAGGCAATAAAAACTAACAACATGGACTGACTGACCATTCTCTGAGCCAAATGGCCCGTGCAGTTAAACGCTGCTGGAAGGATAGTAAGGGACAGGAGAATCAGCCTCAGGTGAAGGTGAAATCGGAATATGTAATGAGAAAAGGACCGAAAGCTGCTCCAATCAATGCCGTGGTAAAAGCTAGCTTCTCTCAGCTTCGGACGCTAGCTAAAATAAAACAATTCCTTCAGTTTGATGACCTCGAAAAGATCATCCACACATTTATCTCCTCCCGCCTCGATTACTGCAACTCCCTTTACACTGGCATCAGCCAATCTTCCCTGTCCCGCCTGCAACTGGTCCAAAACACCACAGCGAGACTCCTGACGGGCACCCGAAAAAGGGACCACATCATCCCGATCCTGGCCGCTCTCCACTGGCTCCCTGTGGAGTTCCGAATAAATTTCAAGATCCTCCTTCATGTCTACAAAGCTCTCAATGGGCTTGCCCCCACCTACATTAAAAGTTTGCTCACCCACCTCACCACCTCTAGGTCCCTCAGACCGGCGACTAGGGGTTGCTGAACATCGCGGTCTAGGCATAAGCTCAGGGCCGATCTTACTGGTCGCCCCTGAGTTTATTGGCTTAAAACGCTATTATTCTGATATGGAAGGCAAGGAAATCACTGAAGGGTTGTTTAGAGACTACAGTGCGTTGTGACAGCATATGTAAGAAAGGCCTATGACAGTGTCAATAATATTATACACCTTGCAGGGCTCTCACTTAACTTTTTTTCTTTGTTGTCAGCCGGGCAACCTTGGCAGCTTGTTAGGTTGCCAAATGACAGTTTAGGTGGTCATTTAAGACGGCTTGCATGGCGTGTTCGATAATGTGCTCGGACGAAGTGCGTAGTTACCAGTTGGAATTATGCTCAATGAAGCATTCACATATTATTTCTGCTTCAAATAATGTCACAAACTAAACATATTCACCAATCAAGACATGATATATACCACAATGACATGCAGCAAAATTATAGTACAATATCTCAACCCTTTTTACACGTTGCAATGAATGCAATTTCTATTATTTCTTTCAATTCCAAACAAAAATGTGGTTGGATTATTCACCGTATGATCAACATCGGTGAGACCACGCACAGGCGTGGCGATCGCTTCGCACAACACCTCCACTCGGTCCGCAATAACCAACCTGATCTCCCGGTGGCTCAACACTTCAACTCCCCTCCCATTCCCAATCTGACCTTTCTGTCTTCGGCCTCTTCCATGGCCAGAGCGAGGCCCAGTGTAAATTGGAGGAGCAGCACCTCATAGTTTGCTTGGGCAGTTTACACCCCAGCGGGATGAACATTGACTTCTCCAATTTCAGGAAGTCCCTGCTTTCAACCTCTTTCCCTTCCTCTTTCCAGCTCTCCCACAGCCCACCGTCTCCGCCTCTTCCTTTCTTCTTCCCCCCACACCCCTACATCTGAAGAAGTCTTGACCCGAAACGTCACCTATCCCTTCACTCCATAGATGCTGCCTCACCCGCAGGGTTTCTCCAGTATATTTGTCTACCTTTGATTTTCCAGCATCTAAAATACTAAAATAGTGCATAGTTCTCACTCAGTTGCGGCACCGTTGGGATAGTTGCAGACTCAGTAGCTCACTGTGACCTGCCAGAATAATTACAAGATATACCTGTTGAATAACCCCAAATTGCAGTTTAAGTATTGTACCACCATCAATCCGGCATCATTTCTTGCTGGACCACCGGAGAAACAAGCTGAGTCAGGACACGGCTGCCTATTTGTGATTAAAAAAGATACTTCTGTTCGGGAAGATTTGACCAATATTCCCAAGACAAATGCTGACTTAACTCTGTATGTAGATGGGAGTGCATCAATTGGACACCTGGGTGAAAGACTTTCAGGATACGCAATTATAGATCGGGATGGCAATAATGTGGAGACGGCGGCCTTTGAAACATTATTCTCTGCCCAACAAGCGGAATTGTTTGCCCTGGTAAGAGCCTGCATCTTAGGGAAGGACTTGAGAATAAACACTTATACTGACTCCAGATATTCTTTTGGAGTGGTCCATGACTTTAGTCAGTTGTGGAGAAACAGGGGATTCTTGGTTTCAGCAGAAACACAAATATCTCACCAGAAATTGGTTTCAGACTTGTTAGAAGCCCTAATGTTACCAAAGCAAATTTGTGTTATAACATGTATGGCCCATACTACGGACTAAACCCCAGTAGATGTCGGAAATCGCCGTGCCGACCATGTAGCTAAGGAAGTGTCCCAGGGGCGCGGGGTGGAGATACCTAAAAAGGTTACAGGAGGATGCTCCTGACCGTGATATAGAAACGTGGAAATAGCTCGGTTGTAAAATTGATTGCATGTTCGGATTATGGGTTATATGTATGTAGAGAATGTATGCTGGAAAATCGAAGGCAGGACAAACATGTATGTTGGATGAAGTCGCAATGTGGGTTATTGAATGTATACAATTTGCAACTCATTGTGGTGCCTGAAAACTGGTGATACGCTTTTAGATACATGGTGGCATCCAAAGTTGCAGACTCTGGCTCAGGGGATTAGTAGTCGATGTCTGACCTGTCAGCAATATAACCCCGGGATGAGCATAACATGTGAAAATGGGAGAACCTCCTTACCCATGTGTCCCTTTGAAACCCTCCAGATAGACAACATTGAGTTGGAAAGATGTCAGTGTTATAAATATGCATTAGTTATTGTTGATGTCTATAGTAAATGGATTGAAGCTTTCCCCACCGTGGACAACAACGCTTCTACAGTTGTCAGACACTAGACAATAGACAATAGGTGCAGGAGTAGGCCATTCGGCCCTTCGAGCCAGCACCGCCATTTAATGTGATCATGACTGATCATCCCCAATCAGTAACCCGTTCCTGCCTTTGCCTCATATCCCCTAACCGCTATTTTTAGGAGCCCTATCTAGCTCTCTCTTGAAAGCATCCGGAGAACCTGTCTCTACCGCCCTCTGAGGCAGAGAATTCCACAGACTCACAACTCTCTGTGAAAAAAGTGTTTCCTCGTCTCTGTTCTAAATGGCTTACTTCTTATTCTTAAACTGTGGCCCCTGGTTCTGGGCTCCCCCAACATCGGGAACATGTTTCCTTCCTCTAGCGTGTCCATACAATCTTATATGTTTCAATGAGATCCCCTCTCATCCTCCTAAACTCCAGAGTGTACAAGCCCAGCAACTCCATTCTCTCAGCATATGACAGTCCCGCCATCCCGGGAATTAACCTTGTAATCTAACGCTGCACTACCTCAATAGCAAGAATGTCCTTCCTCAAATTAGGGGACCAAAACTGCACACAATAATCCAGGTGTGGTCTCACTAGGGCTCTGTGCAACTGCAGAAGGACCTCTTTGCTCCTATATTCGACCTCTTGTTATAAAGACCAACATGCCATTCACTTTCTTCACTGCCTGCTGTACCTGCATGCTTACTTTCATAGACTGATGTATCCCGTTGTATCCCTTTTCCCAACTTAACACCTTTTAGATATTAATCTGCCTTCCCGTTTTTGCTGCCAAAGTGGATAACCACATTAATCCGCATTAAATATTCTCCACATTAAACTGCATCGGCCATGCATCTGCCCACTCCCCCAACCTGTGCAAGACACCCTGCATTCTCATAGCATCCTCCTCACAGTTCACACTGCCACCCAGCTTTGTGTCATCTGAAAATTTGCTAATGTTACTTTGAACCCCTTCATCCAAATCATTGATGTATATTGTAAATAGCTGCGGTCCCAGCACCGAGCCTTGCGGTACCCCACTAGTCACTGCCTGCCATTCTGAAAGGGATCCGCTAATCCCTACTCTTTGTTTCCTGTCTGCCAACCAATTTTCTATCCACATCAGCACTCTACCCCCAATACCATGTGCCCTCATTTTGCCCACTAATCTCATATGTGGGACCTTATCAAATGCTTTCTGAAAGTCCAGGTACACTACATCCACTGGCTCTCCCTTGTCCATTTTCCTAGTTACATCTTCAAAAAATTCCAGAAGATTAGTCAAGCATGATTTCCCCTTCGTAAATCCATGCTGACTCGGACCGGTCCTGTTACTGCTATCCCAATGTGCAGCTATTTCATCTTTTATAATTGACTCCAGCATCGTCCCCACCACCGATCATCACTCGACTGACAGGATGCCTTGGGCTCCTGGGACAACCACACCAATCATCATTGTTGAGGAAGGAGGATTATAATTATGGACTATTGCCATGTTATCATGTTCCTTGTAAATTCCACTATGCATGTCAAAAGGAAAGAGTAAAAGTCCCTATACCATGTAATCCCATTAAGAACGACGGTCTACAGGCATTTAGAGATAAACGGGATCTCCAAAGTGACCTCCATGGGAGGAATCCCAAGGGCACTTACTTCTTCAAGCCCACTTTGCCATGTCCTCCCCGCAGTCAATTGTCTGTTTCTCCTCCATAACATCCATCAGTACAGGCATTATTCAACGCAAGGCCAGAATGGGACACACCGAGGTATCTTGCATGTAAGGGGCAACAAGGGGATAGAAAGTATAAAGGCGCCTGATGTACGCCCCCCTGTTGCCCCGCCTGCTATCTGTCTTCCGTTACCAGGGGCAACTCACATACATGGGTTGGATGCCATGCATGAGGTTTTCACAACCTGTACAGATTCGAACCCAATGATGACCTCAGGTCATATGAGATGTCAAAAACCCAACCAACATAACATGCTTGATGTAACAGGACTTGGTCAAAGACGGCCAAGGGAAGTGTGAATGTCACCATGATACCTGTGTTCCTCTTCCCACAGGACCCCAACTGGTTTGTGGAGTATGCAATAAAGCACACATAGAGGTTGGAAACAATATGTCCCCACTGAACCCAGGTATCCAAGGACGGAGGTGGCAAGGATGTGCGATGGATTTTTTTCCCGAGTCGTTTGGGAACTGGACAGGGGGAATAATGCTAGACCGAAGCGAGTATTCTGGATGTTATTGCGCCTTGCTTTCAAATCGCATGATCTCTTATTCTTCTTTAACGGCGCAGTCACTAATGTCCTGAATCCACTATTCCCTAGAGAGGTAGCAGTAGGAACCTTGGTCCCTACAACAGTACCCTGTCCTTCACATTGGGTATCCAATCGAAGGTTAGTGACTACAGCAGTTTCGGAAGAATTTTGCTCCAAATGGAAAAATCCAACACTATTGGGAAGTACAGTGGGATATGGATGGGCTGGCTTATTCAGTTTAGGATGGGTAGGAGGCTATATAGCGGCTAGCAATCATAATTCTATCGTGTGTGGACTAGCGATCTTGGGCAATGCTACTATGGGGGCTCTCGCAGCAGTAACTGAAGAATTATCTGAGCTCAGGCTGTTTGTGATGCAGAATTGATATGCCCTGGACTACCTACTGGCTCAGGAAGGCGGTGTTTGTGCCATTGTAAAGGGAAAGTGTATCATGGGAGTAAGGGACCAGACTGAGACCATTTCTTTGTTAAGGGACAGAAGTTTAGGGGTAACATGAGGGGGAACTTCTTTACTCAGAGAGTGGTAGAGGTGTGGAATGAGCTTCCAGTGGAAGTGGTGGCGGCAGGTTCGTTGGTATCATTTAAAAATAAATTGGATAGGCATATGGATGAGAAGGGTATGGAGGGTTATGGTATGAGTGCAGGCAGGTGGGACTAAGGGAAAAAAGTTGTTTGGCACGGACTTGAAGGGCCGAGATGGCCTGTTTCCGTGCTGTAATTGTTATATGGTTATATGGTTAACATAAGAGAACAGCTGGATAACATGAAGGGGGCATGTGGATGGGGTGATTGGGGCTTTGGAAACTGGTCAGACTGGCTAACTAATATGGCAATGTACCTGGGGATCGCAATTGTCTGTATGTTTGTAATTTTGGCTATTCTGAAATGTGTACTGGGAAGAATGCAGACGGTGTTAGAAGATATAGGTGTTCCGAGAGTGTTCCCCCCCCCCAAGTTTTTGTAATCCGGATTTTAAAATCTCCGCTTTCCGTGAGACACTGGAGGTGGGGCTGTTGATATTGGGTGCCGATTGGACGAGAGAGACGTCGGTCAGCAGGCAATGGGGGCGGGATATGATCATTAAGCACGATGATTGGAGGAGGGAGGAGTGGGGGGTGGGACTGAGGATAGAGTGCAGTGATTGGAGGAGGGAGACATGGTACAGACCCGCGCCTCATCCACAGCCAGGATCGATCCCGGCCGGCTCTCCAGCGCTGTCCCGTCCCCACCCGAGTGCCTCCCCCCCCACGGGTGGCCAAAGAGGTCGGCAGTCAGACGTGAGCTGTACCCCCAGGCCCACAGCCAGTGCAGAGAAGCAGCGCTAAACCCAGCTCACTCTGCCTGGTTAACCTGCCTGGGCTTGCGGGAAAGATGGGCAGCATGGAGAAGCAGCGCTGGTGGCCCGTCTGTCCAGTCAGGGCTGTAGTTAACCCGGCGAGACAGGCAGAGTTGAGTTGCATTGAGCCTCCGAAGCCTCGCGCATGGTGTGTGAGTGTGCGCATGCGCGCGGCCACCAAAACATTGTGTCCCTCCGGTCCCCTCCATGTTTTGATAGTGAGTTCCGCTCTTGTAACCATGTGATACTGTAGCGATTGATCTAGAATTATCACCCTTTGTAAGTTACCTCCCATTGTATTAACCATATATATATATAGATGCTAATTCCTTTGTTTGAGCACATGTTTCTCCTTTGCTGAACTGAAGCAGGAGAGCTACCCAGTACAGGACAGGGAAGCAAGGTCATCTAGGTGAAATAAAGGATTTTTACAGTATTCTAGTCGGTATTTTTCACTAAGCGGTGCAAAAAGCAGAATTATCATCATTGCACTTCCCTTATTCTTAATCTGACAGCATTTTTCATCATCTCACATCATTGAGAATAATCTGCCTCCTTGTTCTTGCCGCCAAAGTGGATAACCTCACATTTAACATTATATTGCATCTGCAATGCATCTGCCCACTCACTAAAACTGTCCAAGTCACCCTCCAATCTCTTTGCAAACCACCCAGCTTTGTGTCATCTGCAAATTTGCTAGTGTTACTTTTAATCCTATCATTTAAATCATTAATATATATTGCATATAGTTGTGGACCCAGCACCAAGCCTTGCGGCACTCCACTCGCCACGGCCTGCCATTCTGACAGGGACCCGTTTATTCCTACTCTTTGTTTCCCGTCTACCAACAAATTATGTCTATTCATGTCAATACTCTACCCCCAATACCATGCACTCAACCTTGCCCACTAATCTCCCGTGCGGGGCCTTATCAAAGGCTTTCTGATAGTCCAGATACATTACATCCACTGGGTCTCCTTCATCCATTTTATTTGTCACATCCTCAAAAAATTCCAGAAAATCAGTCAAGCATGATTTCCCCTTCATAAATCAATGCTGACTCAGACCAATCCTTTGTTGCTATCCAAATGCATCTTTATTACGTCTTTAATAATTGCTCCGGCATCTTCCCCACCACCGATGTCAGGCTAACTGGTCTATAATTCCCCGCTTTCTCTCTCACTCCATTCTTGAAAAGTGGGATAACATTAGCTATCCTCCAATCCACAGGAACTGATCCTTCTTCTTCTTGCGTATGGGGTGCACAGCCTAAAGTTGTAGGACAACTTGTTCTATTTAATCTTATTTGACTGTGCAAGCTGGGTTGATTGCATTCGTTGAAACAGGGCGGACCACGTGAAGGTTGCAATCTCCCACCCCGAACTGAACCTGAATCTATAGAACATAGGAAAATGATCACCAATGCATCCACGATTTCTAGAGCCACCCCCTCGAGTACCCTGTGGTGCAGACCATCGAGTCCTGGGGATTTATTCGCCTTCAGCCACATCAGTCCACCCAATACTATTTCTCGCCAAATGTAAATTTATTTCAGTTCCTCTGTCTCCCTAGATCCTCTGTCCTCTAGTACATCTGGGAGATTGTTTGTGTCTTCCTTAGTGAAGACACAACTAAAGTGCCTGTTCAACTCTTCTGCCAGTTCCTTGTTCCCCTTAATAATTTCACCTGTTTTTGCCTTCAAGGGAGCCACATTTGTCTTTACAAATCTTTTTGACTTAATATACCTAAAGACGCTTTTCTATCTTTCTTTATACTCTTGGCCAGCTTACCCTCGTACTTCATCTTTTCACCGCATATTGCCCCTTTTGTTGTGTTGTCCTTTGAAAGTCTCCCAATCCTCTGGCTTCCAGCTACTCTTTGCTACGTTATACACATTTTCTTTTAGTTTTAGTCCATCCCTAATTTCCCTTGTCAGCCACAGTTGCCTCTTACTCCCCTTCGGATCTCCTCCCTCTATCTCTCAGTCACCCTCTGAGATATAAATCTCTCTCTCTCTCTCTCTCTCTCTCTCTCTCTCTCTCTCTCTCTCTCTCTCTCTCTTTCTCTCTCTCTCTCTCTCTCTCTCTCTCTCTCTCTCTCTCTCTCTCTCTCTCTCTCTCTCTCTCTCTCTCTCTCTCTCTCTCTCTCTCTCTCTCTCTCTCTCTCTCTCTCTCTCTCTCTCTCTCTCTCTGTTGATTTCTTTCACTCTTTCTCTTTCTCACTTTCGATCGATTTCTCTCACACACTCGCTCATCTCAACACTCAACCTCCCGATGAATGCAATCAACCAGGCGTGCACAAACAGAAGATCAAACAGAACAAAGGTACACAAAATGTTGGAGAAACTCAGCGGGTGCAGCAGCATCAATGGAGCGAAGGAGATAGGCAAAGTTTCGGGCCGAAACCCTTCTTCAGACTGATGGGGGGTGGGGGGAGGCGGGGGGAAGAAAGGAAAAAGGAGGAGGTGGAGCCCGAGGGCTGAAGGAGAGGTAGGAAGGCAAGGAGACAGCAAGGGTTAACGGAATTGAGATAATTCAATGTTCAGAACAAGTTGTCTTACAAATTTTTTTTGGAATATATTTTTATTAGAGGCCATACATATAACAAATAATATAGCATTTTTTTCCAAATATAGTTGTTACATCTTTCCAAAATTATATAAATGTTAACTAAATATATATATTGGCCTCACTTTTTTTTATAGAGTGAAAAAAGTATAAAGAAAGAATAGTGAATAATTATAAGAGTATGATTATAGTTGATTAATATAAAGAAGAGAGAGAAGAAAAAAATAAATAAAATAAAATAAAATAAACAAAAACAAAACAAAAAAAAAAAATACTTGTGGAGAAGAAAACAGTATACAATTTATCAATGAGTGGAACAATTTCTAATTATAATATATGGAGACAAGTATATAAATCTGATCTTAAACATTTTTGTTTGATCTTTCCACCGGGTACTCATTGAGTTTCGATGCTGAGCCCAGCTACCCCTTCATATAATCAGTGAATGGAGACCATATTTGTTCAAAAATCTCAGGTTTATCCATTAGGATAAATCTAATTCTCTCCAATTGTAATGTCTCCAACATTTCCACTGTCCACATTTTAATTGTCGGGGATAATGGTCCCTTCCAGAATTGTAATATTAATTTTTTTCCAATTATTAAACAGTAATCCAGAAAATTTCTTTGATTTACTGTTAAAATTTGATTTGAATCTAAAACCCCAAATATAATTAATTTTGAGTCAGGGCTTAATGTGATCTTTAAAACTGTGGAAATAATTTTAAAAATCTCAGTCCAATAACTTTTAAGTTTTGTACATATTACAAAACTATGATTTAAATCGGCTTCTATGTGCTGACATTTATCACATAATGGTGATATAGTGGGAAAAATTCTATTTAATTTCTTTTTTGAGTAGTGTAATCTATGTATTACTTTGAATTGTATCAAAGTATGTCTGGCATTTAACGAACAGCGATGAATTCGTTGTAAGCTTTCTTCCCATAAATCTTCTGTTATAGGTAAACCAATTTCATTTTCCCATTTTTGTCGGAATAGTTCCGTTTTTGGCATTTCCCTGTCCAAAAAAATATTATATATATATGCTATTAATTTTTCTGTTGTTGGGTGCTTGTTAAGTACTTCATCCAGTATACCTGGCTCTCTATTTCTGTAATTTAGCGTATTTAATTTGACATAATCTCTAATTTGTAAGTATCTAAATAGATTATTTGCTTGCAGTCCATAAATCTCTTTCAACTCCTGGAATGAGAGGAATTTCCCATTCCTGTAAAGATGTTCTATCCTTATTATTCCTAAGTTTTTCCAATGTCTATACCCAAAAATCAAATGTCGAAGGTTTAAACATAGGATTATTCATAATTGTTAAACAAAGTGGTATAGTTTCTAAATGTAAAGTCTTAATGATTTGTTTCCAGGTACGTATATTATTTAAAATTATAGGGTTTGCCTTATATAATTTTTTTTGTACCACCCCAGGGGCAAGGAATATTGTGCTTATGTTGAAAGGGAAACAATCTTCCTTTTCAATTCTTAACCAAGCTGGGTCTTGTTCCATCTGTATCAACCAATAATTAAAGTTCTTAATCTGAACCGCCCAAAAATAATATAAAAAATTAGGTAAAGCTAATCCACCATTTATCTTAGATTTACATAAGTGTGTTTTACTTATTCTATGATTTTTGTAATCCCAAATGAAGCTATTAACTATAGAATCAATTTAAAAAAAAATGTTTTAGGAAGATATAACGGAATGGCTTGAAATAAATATAGTAATTGAGGCAGAAAAATCATGTTAATGGCATTTATTCTACCGATCATTGATAACGGTAATGTTTTCCAATATAAAATATTTGTTTTTAATTTATTTAATAATTGAGGAAAATTAGATTTAAATAAAGAATTATAAGATTTTGATACATTAATTCCAAGATATTTAATTTGATTATTAGCCATTTTAAATGGAAATGTTTGTAATTTATTCAATTTAATACCTGTTATAGACATAATTTCACTTTTGTTCCAGTTAATTCTATATCCTGAGAACTCACTAAATTCATTTATCACTTCAAGTACTTTAGGGATGCTAACCTCTGGTTTTGTTATATACAATAAAACATCATCTGCATATAAAGATATTTTATTAATTGTAGTTTTAGTATTATATCCATAAATTTCTGGTTCTACTCTAATCCTTTCGGCTAATAATTCTATAGCGAGTGCAAATAGTAATGGTGATAACGGGCAACCTTGTCTACAACCCCTAGAAAGGTTGAATTTTGCTGATAACATTTGGTTTGTTAGGATTCTTGCTGTTGGGCCTGAATATAAAATTATAACCCATTTGCAAAATCCTTCTCCCAGTTGAAATTTCTGCATTATCCTAAATAAATAATTCAACCTGGTCAAACGCGTTCTCCGCATCCAGGGATATATCTGCTAGTTCAACATCAGTCATTCTTTTCGAGTAGATAATATTAAACAGACATCTTAAGTTATAAGTAGAATAACGTTTAGGAATAAAACCTGTTTGATCATGATGTATTAATCTATTGATCACTAAACTTAACCGTTGAGATAAAATTTTTGTTAATATTTTTTGATCTGTATTTAAAAGAGCTGTTGCTCTGTATGATCCTGGGTCTTCTGGATCTTTGTCTGCTTTAGGAATAAGTGTAATTGTGGATTCTTTTAAGGTTTCTGGAAGTTGTTCTTGTTCGTAGGCAACTTTGTACATAGTTTGTAACCGTGGGACGATCAGATCATGAAACTTCTTATAAAATTCAACCCCCAAACCATCGGGTCCTGCAGCTTTACCATTCTTCAATGATCTAATTGATTCCTCAATATCTTTTGCTGATATTTCGGCATCTAATAATTCTCTACCTTCCCGATCTAATCCATTAATGTTACATTTCTGGAGAAACGTTTCTTACAAATTTAGCCTGTGCACGCCATGCGCAAGAAGGAGGAGACTGTATTTATAATTATGTAGACTCTCTCTCTCTCTCTCTCTCTCTCTCTCTCTCTCTCTCTCTCTCTCTCTCTCTCTCTCTCTCTCTCTCTCTATCTATCTTTCTCACCCTCTCCCACTCTCTTTTTTCTCTCTCACGTTTCCCCTGTCTCGATCTCTTGCATTCCCTCTCTCCCTCTCATTCTCTCCCTTATTCCCCCTCTATCGCTCTCACTCCCTCTGTCTCCCCCCCTCTCTGTCCCTCTAGGTCCCCCTATCTCCCTCTCCCCCCCCCTCTCTCTCTCTCTCTCTCTCTCTCTGCTTCCCACAGTATTTATATGTGTGCAGCCACTCTCTGTTTATCCTCTCACAATTGTATTCAGTTTATGAATGCCGAGATACAAGGAAATGAATGATTGCCACATTGAAACAATTCGATGATGTTTTGATGTCTTGCAAAGTAAAGCAGTGGACACGGACCCAGTGAAACCAGCAGCACATTTTAGTTGAACAAACGATCTTGTTGTTGCAAACTCTCTCTCTCTGGCTCTCTCTACCACTCTCCCACCCTCTATGCCTCTCTTTCTCTTTCTCTCCAACTCCCTTTCTCTGTCTTCCCCCTCTCTCTCTATCCGACTCCCTCCCATTCCCTCCATCTCGCACACCTTTCCTCTCTCCCTCCCTCTTCCCCTCTACCTCTCCCCATCCCTTCCCAAACTCTCCCTCTCTCTCTCTACCCCTGATCCCTTCCCCCCTCTCTGTCCCCCCCTCTCTCTCTCCCCCCTCTCATCTCTCTCTCCCTCTCTCTGTCTCGCTGTTTCTCTCTCTCTCTCCATATAACCATATAACATTTACAGCACGGAAACAGGCCATCTCGGCCCTTCTAGTCCATGCCGAACACTTACTCTCACCTAGACCCATCTACCTGCACTCAGACCATACCCCTCCATTCCTTTCCCGTCCATATACCTATCCAATTTATTTTTAAATGATAAAATCGATCCTGCCTCCACCACTTCCACTGGAAGCTCATTCCACACAGCCACCACTCTGTGAGTAAAGAGGTTCCCCCTCATGTTACCCCTAAACTTCTGTCCCTTAATTCTCATGTCATGCCCTCTTGTTTGAATCTTTCCTACTCTCAATGGGAAAAGCTTATCCACGTCAACTCTGTCTATCCCTTTCATCATTTTAAAGACCTCAATCAAGTCCCCCCTTAACTTTCTGCGCTCCAAAGAATAAAGACCTAACTTGTTCAACCTTTCTCTGTAACTTAGTTGCTGGAACCCAGGCAACATTCTAGTAAATCTCCTCTGTACTCTCTCTATTTTGTTAATAACATATTTTATTGTCATTACACATATGTGCAACGTGATTTGGTTTGCAACTTCGAGATTTCGGTTTGCAACCCTCGAGAACAAGGTTGTAAAAACGAACATTTGACCAGTAACATCAACATCAACACAGACTAAAGTGCGAGGCCGGGGGAGACAGTCCGTGGGGGGGGGGGGGGGGCACTCAGCAGGGCCGGTTCAGAGCCACTATAGCTCTGGGAATGAAGCTGTTCCTGAGTCTGGTAGTGCGGGCGTAGAAGTCACGTCTGCCGGAAGGGAGTAGTTTGAACAGTCTATTACAAGGGTGAGAGGAGTCTTTATGTATGCTGACGGCCTTCCTGAGGCACCGTGTGTGGTAGATGCCCTCCAAGGCTGGTAGCGGTGTCCCAATAATCTGTTGCGCTCTGTGGACAACGCGTTGAAGAGCTCTCCTCTCCGCCTCCGTGCACCTGAGATACCACACAGAGATGCCATACGTTAGTATGTTCTCTGTGGTGCAGCGGTAGAAGGTTGTCAGAAGCTGTTGGGGCAGACCAGTCCGTTTCAAAGTTCTTAGGAAGAGCAGTCGTTGCTGTGCCTTTTTGACCAGCGCAGCGGTGTTGGTGGACCATGTGAGGTCCTCTGAGATGTGAGTGCCCAGAAACGTGAAGCTGGACACTCTCTCCACACTGTCTCCATAGATGGTGATTGGGGCGTATTCCTCATTCTGTGACCTCCTGAAGTCGATAATCAGCTCCTTGACATCTTTCCTATAATTTGGAGACCGAAATTGTACACCATATTCCAGAATTGGCCTCACCAATGCCTTGTAAAATTTTAACATTACATCCCAACTTCTATACTCAATGCTCTGATTTATAAAGGCCAGCACATTTATAGGCTCACTTTCTGCCTCTCTCTCCTCCTTCGCTCTCTATTCACTCCCCTCCTTCTCTCTCCCTCCCTCTCTATATCTCTCTCTCCCGTTCCCTCTGGCTCTCTCACTCTCTCCCCTCATTCCCCTATCTCCCCCCTCCCTCTCTCTCTATTGTCTCCCCTCACTCTCTCTCTCCCTCTCTCTTTCCCCCTCCCCCTCTCTGTATATCTTTCTCTAACTCTCCCTCTCCTTTCCCTCCCCCTCTCTCTTCCTATCTCTCTCCCTATCTCACTCTCCCTCTATCTATCTCTCCTCCCACTTCCTCACCTCTCTCACTCTATCCCTCTCTCACTCTAACTCTCGACCCCTCCTTCCCCGTCTATCTATTTCTTCTATCTCCCTTTCCTCTCTCTCTGTCGCCTTCCCGCTAACTTCCCTCCCTCTCTCTCTCTCTCTCTCTATATCTATCTATCTATCTATCTATCTATCTATCTATCTATCTATCTATCTATCTATCTATCTATCTATCTATCTATCTATCTATCTATCTATCTATCTATCTATCTATCTATCTATCTATCTATCTATCTATCTATCTATCTATCTCTCTCTCTCTCTCTCTCTCTCCATCTACCTTTCCCCTTATTCCCTCTCTCGATCTCCTTCTCGCTCTCTCCCTCTCGTAGTACAGAGAAGGTTCACCAGACTGATTCCTGGGATGGCAGGACTTTCATATGAGGAAACACTGGATAGACTCGGCTTGTACTCGCTAGAATTTAGAAGATTGAGGGGGGATCTTATAGAAACGTGCAAAATTCTTAAGGGGTTGGACAGGCTAGATGCAGGAAGATTGTTCCCGATGTTGGGGAGGTCCAGGACAAGGGTCACAGTTTAAGGATAAGGGGGAAGTCTTTTTGGACCGAGATGATAATTTTGTTTTTCACAGATAGCGTGATAAATCTGTAGAATTCTCTGCCACAGAAGGTAGTTGAGGCCAGTTCATTGGCTATATTTAAGAGGGAGTTAGATGTGGCCCTTGTGGCTAAAGGGATCAGGGGGTATGGAGAGAAGGCAGGTACAGGATACTGAGTTGGATGATCAGCCATGATCATATTGAATGGCGGTGCAGGCTCGAAGGGCCGAATGGCCTACTCCTGCACCTATTGTCTATGTTTGTATGTTTCTATTCCCGTTCTACCTCGCTGTCTCCCTCTCTCTCTCTCCCCCCTCTCCCTCTCTCCATCTTTGTCTCTCCCTCCCCTCTCTTTCTCTCTCTCTCTCGCTATCTGTCTCTGTCTGTCTCTCTCTCTCTCTCTCTCTCTCTCAATCTTTCTCCCTCCCCCTCTCTCCCTCTCTCTCTTTCTTTCTCTCCCCTCTCTCTATCTCCCTCTCCGTCTCTTCCTTTACCTTTCCCTTTCTCTCTCTCTCGATCTATCTGTCTCTCTCTCATTCTTTCTCCCTCCCTCTCTCTCGCTCTCTCCCCTGTAGATCAATCACTATATCGCTGATCTGATCCATGCCGGGTTTCCATAATATCTTCTTATGGAATGCAGCCGAGCTGAGTGCATGGGTGGTCCTCAGGGTGCGGCTGCCAGTCTGAGGAATGTGTAACTGTTTGGAGGCTTTTACTTGGTCTCTGATGTATGGATGGATATTAAAGGACTTTATATGAAGTTAAACAACTCGTGGTCATCAGTACTCCATACAACACTCTCTCTCTCTCTCTCTCTCTCTCTGTCCGAACTGTCACTCTCTCAATTTCAATTTTCAATTAAAAAACTTTATTGGCATGATAAAATACATCATAATATTGCCAAAGTATAAAACATGACATACATATTTAAAATGCATAAATATAAATACAAGTATACAGTGCATGGATAGATACGTCCCTGTACATAAACTGGCAGTAGGTCTCTCGCCCTTTATTGATTCCTACACGTTCTCTCTCTCCGACTCTCTCTCCACCTTAACCTCTCTCCCTCCCTCGTGCTCGATCTCTCTCTCTCTTTCTCTCCCCTTCCTCTCTCTATGTATCTGCCTCCCTCCCACTCCCTCTGTCATTCCATCTCTCTCCCCCTCACTTCCCCTATCTCTCTATTCTCCCTCTCTCTCGCTCTCTCACTCTCTCCCCCTCCCTCTCTCTCTGTCCCTCTATCCACCTTCACTCTTTCCCTCTCTTTCTCTCCTCTCTCTCTCTATATCTTTCTCTGTTTCTCCTTCCCTCTCCCCTCTCTGTCCGTTTTTCTCTCTCTCTCTCTCACTCCCTCTCTATATTTCTCTCCCTCTTCCCCCCTTTATTTCTCCACACTCTCGCTCACCCACTCTTCGCCCCTCTCCCTCTCACTGTCTCCCTTTCCGCCTCACTCTCTCTCTCCCTCTCTCTCTGTCATTCTCCTTTAAACTCTCTCTCCCACTCTCTCTGTCTCTTTCTCCCCCTTTCTGTCATCCTATCCCTCGCTCCCCTCTCTCTCTTGCTCTCTCTCCCTCCCTTCCTCACCCTCGCTCGCACCTCTCCTCTTTCTTTCTGTCACTTCCCTTTCTCTGTCTTCCCCCTATCTCTATCCCTCTCCCTCCCTCTCCCACACCTTTCCTTTTCCCTTCCCTCCCCTTCCTCCTCTCCCTCTCCCCATTCCCCCTCTCCCCCTCACCCCATCCCTCCCCACACTCTCACCGTCTCTCACTCACTCTGTCTATCTCCGTCCCTCTCTTTCTCGCCCCCCTCTATCTCTCACTCCGTTTCACCCTCTACCTTACACCCCCCCCCCCCTTTCTTTTTCCTCCCCCCTTCCTCTCTCTCTTTGTCTCTGGCTCTCTCCCACATCTTCCAGTCTCTCTTTCTTTCTCTCTCTCTGTCATTCCATCTCTCTCTCCCTTCCCCTATATCTTTGCTCTCTCTCTCTCTCCCTCACATTCCTCCTCTATATCTCTCCCTCTTCCTCCCCCTCCCTCTCTGTCCCTCTATTTCTCCCCACTCTCTCTCCCTCTCTCTCCCCCCTCTCTCTCTATCTCTATCTTTCTCGGTCTCTCCCTCTCCCTTTATCCCCCTCTCTGTCCCTCTTTTTTTTTTTTTTCATTTCAAAAACTTTATTCAACACAAATCATAAAATACAACACATCAAAACACAATCAAAAATCACACTATAATGAACAGATCATTGTAGTACAACAGTACATTCATTTATAATCGCCTCAACCCCACGCGGCGACCAGCGCTGACGGAAGGCCCCCAGAGTCCCCGTGAACACCGCGTGTTCCCTCTCCAGGGACACACGTGCATGGACGTAGGCCCGAAAGAGGGGCAGGCAGCCGACTCTCGCCTGACCGTCGACCGCCCGCTGCCTGGACCCACGAATGGCCATCTTGGCCAGGCCGAGGAGCAAACCGACAGGTAAGTCCCCCCCCCACACTCGGCTCTCCCCACTCCCTGCCTTGTGTCCAAACACCAGGATTGTGGGGCTAAAATGCAGCCAGAACTTGAGGAACAACCCCTTCAGATATTGGTACAGGGGCAGTAACCTCTCACACTCCATATACACATGGAATACGGTCTCCTCCTCTCCGCAGAAACTACATGCGGCAGACGAGCCCGTGAACCGACTCAAAAGTTTATTACAAACCACCGCTCCATGCAGCACTCTCCACCCCAGGTCCCCAATACAAAGGGGTACAACTCCCTTATAGAAGGACCCCCACTGGGGCCCCCCGCCGCGTTCGGATGGTAACACCGTCCTCCATGGTGAGTCAGGACGGGAGACGAAGGCACGGTGGTTCAGAACGTGCAGGAGCATCCTGTACAGTGCGCGTCTCCTTGCATCACAAAATGGCATGCTGGTCATCTCAGAAAGGCAGCTCAGATTATGCGGAGCCGGAGGCCGAGAAATATCCCGAAGCCTAGGCCCGATGAGCAGATCTGACGGAGCGGGGGTAAGCTCTATCTGAACCACTCTAGGCTCGCGCCTCTCCTCGACAACCACCATGACAGGATGAGGACCAGCCACACCCGCAGCCACAACATCCCCCTCTCCTCGTGGAACAACACTCTGGCTGAACACCACCAAATTCCTCACTCTTAACACATCCCTATAGAAAACAGGCAAGCCCCTTAGAGCGGGTCGACTGACACCCGCCACCGGGAGCCGCGAGACCCCCCTTAGGCAACGACCCTGACGAAAAAAATACGTGGCCAGAGCGTGCCAACTGGGAGGGTTCTCTACATACATGTATCTCCGCAGAGTCCTGAGACGGAGAGCCGCCACCTGGGTGCGCACGCACACCAAGGACTGGCCGCCCTCCTCTAACGGAAGACTCAGGACCGCCGCGGAAATCCAATGCTTCCTATTTCCCCAAAAGAAATCCACCAGCTTCTTCTGTATAGCAGTTACAAATATAGAGGGCGGGACAAGAGTAGCCAGCCGCTACCATAACATAGAGGCCACCAGCTGGTTTATGACCAGCACCCTCCCCCGAAAGGAGAGAACTCCAAGCAGGCCTGACCAGCGCCCCAGCCGAGCAACCACCTTCGTCTCCAACTCTTGCCAGTTTGCCGGCCAAACATCCTCAGTGGGACTCAGGTACACCCCCAGATAGAGGAGGTGCGTGGTACTCCACGCATACAATGCCATCTCGTCTGGCAGGGAGTCTACCTGCCACTGACCCACTAAAAGTCCAGAGCACTTACTCCAGTTAATCCTAGCAGAAGATGCAGCCGAGAAAATCTCCTGGCAGTCACGCATCCTCCGCAGGTCACCAGGATCAGTGAACATAAGAAGCACGTCATCGGCATACGCCGATAGAATCACCTCAACCCGCGGGCCAGGTAGGGCCAGGCCTGTCAACCTCCTCCGAAGAAGACACAGGAACGGCTCCACACAGACCGAATACAACTGGCCCGACATAGGGCACCCCTGGCGGACCCCCCTCCCAAAATGAAAAGGAGCTAGCACCGCGCCATTAACCTTTACAAGGCACTCCGCAGCAGCGTACAAAAGCCGGACCCGGGCCACGAAGTGTGGTCCAAACCCAAACGCTTGCAACGACCCAAATAGGTATTCATGCTCCACCCTATCAAAAGCCTTCTCCTGATCAAGAGACAGAAAAGCAGCTGACTCACCAGTACCCTGGACTAAATGAATCAGGTCCCTAACCAGGTGGATGTTATCCTGGATGGACCGGCCAGGGACTGTATAAGATTGATCAGGATGAATCAATTAATGCAGCACGGAGCCCAGGCGATTTGCCATTGCCCGTGCAAAAATTTTATATTCTGTGCAAAGGAGAGAGACTGGACGCCAGTTCTTCAACAAACGGAGTTCGCCCTTCTTAGGCAGCAAGACAACAACCGTCCTACGCCACGAGAGAGGCATCACTCCAGTCGCCAGGCTCTCCCCCAGAACCAACATATAGTCACCCCCTAGGACGTCCCAGAATGCTCTAACAAACTCCACCGTCAACCCATCCAGCCCGGGGGACTTACCCCTCCTGAGCTGATGCAAGGCGCGAGTCAACTCCTCCAAAGATAAGGGGCCATCAAGAAGATCAGCCTCCCCCCTATCTACGGTCGGTAGACCCTCCCACAGATCTTGCTGAGCCTCCACACTGAATCCTTCCGCAGAGAACAGGGACCCATAAAAGGACCTAACCAAGGCATTAATCCTCTCTGGATCAGTGACAGAGGAGCCGTCATCTGCAAGCAACTCCACGAGCTGTTTTCGAGCTCCCCGCCCCTTCTCCAAAGAGAAAAAGAAAGGCGACGCTCGGTCCAGCTCATGCAGCATCTGGACCCGAGACCTCACATAAGTGCCTCGAGATCGCTCAAGCAGCAGACTCCTCAAAACCTCCTTCTTCCTCTGAAACTCTCCCCATTCGCTGGAGTCTTCACCAAACTGACCAAGGCGAGACTCAGCGTCCTGTATCTCCCTCTCCAGCTTCTCGACCGCTGAGTCCCGCCTCCCAGTCGACCCCCATGTATATTCCTTACAAAAGAGACGGATGTGAGCTTTACCCACATCCCACCACTGCCTAATGGAAGAGAAGCACCTCTGCCTCTCTCTCCACTTCACCCAAAACCGAGTGAATGACTCCCGGAAACACCGATCCTCCAGCAGCCTGTTGTTAAAGTGCCAGTACGCGGACCCAGCCCGAGCGCATGCTGGATTAAAATCCACACGCACCAGACAATGGTCCGAGCACGGCACCAGCCGCATTGAGGCCGCTGAGACACGGGAAACAAACGCTCGGGAAATATAAAACCGATCAATGCGGGAACCACCGCCCTCAGACCTCCGCGAAAAAGCAGTGGAATCAGGGTGAAGGTCCCTCCAAACATCAAACAACTCAAAGGAGTCAATCAAGCCTCTCAGCTTCTTCGCTACAGCAGGCGCACACTGAGTACCAGAACGGTCCCGCACCTCAAGTGTGCAATTAAAGTCCCCACCAAGGAAGACACACTCTCCCCTATCAATAGTGCCCAACAGAGCATTCACCTCCCGAAGTAGGCCAGCCTGCATCGTGCCGGAGCTAGGCATCGTGCCGGAGCAACGGCATGCCATCCAGGCTCACGGCCAGATGGAGCAAACGTCCTGGCACCACTTCCTGCACTTTTAAAATGCTTGGCAGAAAATTTGGGGCCAACAGAAAAGCCACCCCACTCGAATTTGAGCTGAGATGGCTCATATAAACCCTCCCTTCCCACTCCAGTTGCCAGGTAGGTTCATCACTAGCAACGGTATGTGTCTCTTGCAGATAACAAACTGCAAATCTCCCCTCCCTTAGGGCTGATAAGAGCTGAAATCTTCGAAAACTCGCTCTACTCCCATTTAAATTTAATGTAGCTACTGTGAATGTGTAGGCACATTAGATTGAGACCCTCACACTCCCTGTAGTCACAGGAGCTCCTTTTCTGAGGACCTTCAACAAACCCCGAAACTGCCCCAAATCCGAGTCAGAAAGACCACTATCCTTGTTACTAAGGATAACCTCGAGACTCGCCTGCAAATCTAGACAGTCCCCCCACCGCCTTTCAGCAGCAAACCATAATGTTTTGGAAGTGCGGCTCGTTTTTAGGAACTCTCGCACCTCAACAATAAGCTTCGCCTCAGACACGGCCTTGGAGTCTGGGCTCACAGCCAACCTGCTCGCACCTGAATCAACAACCCCAGAAAGACCAGAACTCTCTGACAAATCACTCTCTGTGCCACACCCACTGGCCGCATCGCTGTCCCCCTCCTCAGCCATGACACGACCCCCCGGATCAATGCTGGGGGTGGGTCCCGACACCCCTGCCTGACACTCGCAGCCCTCTGAAAGGCTGGGCTCCTGCACGCTACCATCACCCTCCTCTTCTGGGCCTGGGGAAGCAACAACAAGAGGCATCCCCAGGGCCTGTGGAACACTGACACCCTCGGAGTCTGAAAGAGGATCACGACCCATAACAGCCCTGACCTCCACATCATCCAGAGTGCCCTCTCCACAGGCATCACCCAGAGAATCACCACCTGCTATTAACCTCACCCCAGACAGCTCATCCGGTGAGGCATCCCGCCCCCCAGCACCTCCACTGGCACTGATATGGAGCACAGACTTGAACGACAACACCCCCGAAACTCCCCCCTCGGCCTGACTCTGCACATCCCCCGTCACAGAGGGCACACTACCAGGGGAGCCAACCACGTCACCTAGCGTGCCAGCACCCTCAGTAGGCCTCTGAAACGAGGGGACCTCGTCCGACCCAGAGGGTACACACCCAAAAGAGCTAACCCCAACACCCGCCGAGATAACTCCCTCAGAGGGCCCCTGAGATGAAGGGACAGACTCCCGCCCATTGGACACAACTCCACCGGAATCAACTTCAGCACCCAGCCCTGTGACACCCGCTGTAGATCCATGAAGAGAAGGCCCAACCACCGACCCAGAAGACACCGGGTCAAGACCACTTTCAGCCACCTCAGTGGTGGAAAGCCCGGAGAAAGACATCCCCTTCGGTCTGGACCCACGCCCTTCCTCCTCTTCACCAGGCAGATGCCTCCTTTTAGTCCCACTCGCATGCGGAGGTGCGGTAACCTCCATAAGGGAAGGGTCATCCGCCTCCACATTACCCCCATCCACTTTGCCACCCACACGTTTAGGCTTCTTTACCCCCTTCCGAACCACCACAACTCCCCCCTGGGCCCCAGCAGGCGCAGTCTGCACCACACTGGAGCTAAACTCACCCGATTGCACTTTCTTCGCTCGGGCGGCCCTATCCCTCTCCTTCTTCTTATTGTGCTTCCCCTGCTTCTCCCAAAACCCCCCCTCAACACTCCCCTCCTCCTGCGCCCCACCTCCATCCGCCGCCACAGGCGCAAGACGTGGGGGACGTGGGGGGCGTGGGCTCTCACCGCCCAGGGTCCCCAAAGCGGAACCTACGGACCCAGAAGGCTTCGCACTGCCGCTCCGGGTCACCAAGGCAGAACTGGCAACCTTAGCCGGGTCAGCAGTACCACCCCGCGCCGCTGAGGTTTGACAAGCCACCCCAGATGGGCCAGCAGCGCTTTCCTGGGCCACTGCACTAGAACCTCTAGCAGTGCCCCCGCGAAAAAGACACTCCCTACGGAGATGTCCAAATTCGCCGCACGCATGACACCATGCCTTTCCCCAACTCCAACGCACGGTTCTGGGGACACCCTTATGCACCACCTCAAAACTCCCCTCGGCACCATCCCCCTCACCCACCTTCATGAACACCCTCCTCTTGAAACTGAAGACCCCTTTTTCCTCCGGGTCCCCCCCAGGATGCAAGAGACGAAAACATTTAGACCGCACCTCCCCGAACTTGGACAGGTGTGGAAAAAGTACTGCATCTGAAAAATAAGTGGGTCAGCTCCGCAGGAGAACCGGTCTCACCCTTGATACCCACGGATCCACCTGTATGTGGACCCCCCCCACTGAGATCCCCTCCTCCAACGCTCGGGCCACACACTCCCGGGTCTTAAGTATCATCTCCACCTTTCCTCTTTCGAGCTCAGAAGAGACAATAGCCCCCCTCCCAAGAAGTTCATTCATGGCCTTCGTAATTACCCCCCTCGACATCATAGGCCCAGTTTGAACAGAAATACCAAAACTGTCCCCATCCAAGTCAACATGAGGCTCAAGCTCAGATGGCCTCGCACCCGCCACTGATGCCATCGCTGCGTAGGCCCGGACCTTCGGCCGCGCCCCTTCCATCGCCATCCTCACAGAGGCACAAACCAGCTCCAGGCACCTCAGCAGCACAGCTCCAAGTTAAGCCCCAAAGACAGTCACAGTCAAAGACAGGCAGCAGAAAACAGAAACCTCCAGCAGAAGCAGGAAAGTCCCCAGGATCGTCCACAGCCAAGAGCAGCTTTTGGAAAGCTCTATCGCAGTCACGCCGGAAGCACAAGTACCTTCTTCACATTAAGCCAGGCAGCCTCACTGAGCAAAATGACTTTAGGGCAGAGAAACGGCGCTAAAAACAACAAAGACACCGCCAATATTCCAAACCCACGATCACAGGCACTATTGGCAATCCGCCAGCGACAACCGCACCCTCGACAATGTGGAGAAACTCAGGAATCTTCACACAGATGGAGGCTTCCCAGACCAGAGAAAAGCTTCAACAGCCCAACAATAAGTTGAACTATGAAGCCCCCCTGGGTCTGTGCCCTCTCCAACGGCAAAATCCTTGAAAGGCTGCTTCAATCCTTCTCAACTGCAGAGCTGAGAAGAAAACACGACCTCTCTCTCTCTCTCTCTCTCTCTCTCTCTCTCGCTCTAGCTTTATCTCTCTCTCTCTCTCTCTCTCTCTCTCTCTATATATATATATATATATATATATATATATATATATATATATATTTCTCTCTCCCTCTCCTCTCACTGTCTCCCTCTCTTTCATAGAAAGAAACATATAAAATAGGTGCAGGAGGAGGCCATTCTGCCCTTTGAGCCAGCACCGCCATTCATTGTGATCATGGCTGATCATCCACAATCAGTAACCCGTGCCTGCCTTCTCCCGATATCCCTTCATTCCATTAGCCCCGAGAGCTCTATCTAACACTCTTTTCAATTCATCCAGCGAACTGGCCTCCACAACCTTCTGTGGCAGAGAATTCTGCAAATTCCCAACTGTCTGGGTGAACAAGTTTTTTCTCATCTCAGTTTTAAATGGCCTCCCCTTTATTCTTAGACTGTGGCCCCCGGTTCTGAACTCCACCAACATTGGGAACATTTTTCCTGCATCTAGCTTGTCCAGTCCTTTTATAATTTTACACGTTTCTATAAGATCACCTCTCATGCTTCTAAATTCCAGTGAATACAAGCCCAGCATTTCCAATCTTTCCTCATATGACAATCCAGCTATCCCGGGGATTAACCTCATGATCCTACGCTGCACTGCCTCAATTCGAAGGAAGTCCTTCCTCAAATTAGGAGACCAAATTTGCACAAAATACTCGAGATGTGACCACACCAGGGCCCTGTACAACTGCAGAAGGACCTCTTTACTCAAATCCTCTCGTTATCAAGGACAACATGCCAGTAGCTTTCTTCACTGCCTGCTGTACCTGCATGTTTACTTTCCGTGACTGGTGTACAAGGACTCCCAGGTCTCGTTGTACTTCCCTTTTTCCTAATCTGACACCATTGATATAATGGTGGAGTAACTCAGCGGGTGAGGCAGCATCTTTGGAGAGAAGGAATTGCCGATGTTTTGGGTCGAGACCCTTCTTCATTTCCTTCTCTCCATACTTGCTGCCTCACCCGCTGAGTTGTTCCAGCATTTTGTGTCAACCGTTGATTTACCAGCATCTGCAATTCTTTCTTAACTATTGAGATAATAATCTGCCTTAGTAAGGCCATCAAAAAGGTCAAAAGGGACTTCTGCTCCAAGCTGGAGGATGAGACAAATGTCCGGCAGCTGTGGCGGGGCTTGAATGCCGTCACTTCCTACAAGGCAAAACCAGGAGGCAGCTCAATTGTCAGCGAAGCATCACTCCCTGATGAGCTCAATGCGTTTTACGCACGCTTTGATAAGGAGAACACTGATGTGCCTTCCCGAGCCCCCATTCGCTGTGATAGTATTTCAGTCACAGTCACTGAGGTCGACGTCAGGAAACCCTTCAGAGGGGTGAACCCTCGGAAAGCCCCTGGACCTGATGGTATACCTGGTCGTGTTCTAAAAACCTGTGTGGACCAACTGGCTGGAGTTTTTACGGATATTTGAAGCAGGTCTGAGGTTCCCACCTGCTTTAAAAGTGCATCAATAATACCAGTGCCCAAGAAGAGCAAGGTGACGTGCCTCAATGATTATTGACCAGTGGCACTAACGCCTGTGGTGATGAAGTGCTTTGAGAGATCGATAATGGTGCAAATCAACTCCTACCTCGACAAAACCCTGGACCCGCTTACCGCCACAACAGATCAACGGTGGATCCCTCTGCAATTGGATCCTTGACTTTCTCATTCACAGACCACAATCTGTTCATATTGGTAAAATGTGTCAGCTTCGATAACAATCAGCACAGGAGCACCTCTAGGCTGCGTGCTCAGCCCCCTGCTGTACTCACTCTATACTCATGACTGCGTAGCCAGACATAGTGCGAACTCCATCATCAAGTTCGCTGACGACACCACTGTTGTGGGACGTATCACTGATGGGGATGAGTCAGAGTATAGAAGTGAGATCGAACGACTGTCCATATGGTGCCAGCACAATAACCTGGCTCTCAACACCAGCAAAACCAAGGAACTGATTGTGGGAGGATGGGGACCCACAGTCCCATTTATATCAACGGGTCAATGGTGGAAAGGGTCAAGAGCTTCAAATTCCTGGGTGTGCATATTTCCGAAGATCTCTCCTGGTCTGAGAACACTGATGCAATTATAAAGAAAGCACATCAGTGCCTCTACTTCCTGAGAAGATTACGGAGAGTCGGTTTGTCAAGGAGGACTCTCTCTAACTTCTACAGGTGCACAGTAGAGAGCTTGCTGACCAGTTGCATCGTGGCTTGGTTCAGCAACTTGAGCGCCCAGGAGCGGAAAAGAGTGCAAACAGTTGTAAGCACTGCCCAGTCCATCATCGGCTCTGACCTCCCTACCATCGAGGGGATCTATCGCAGTCGCTGCCTCAAAAAGGCTGGCAGCATCATCAAGGACCCACACCATCCTGGCCATACACTCATCCTCCCACTGCCTTCAGGTAGGAGGTACAGGAGCCTGAAATCTGCAACATCCAGTTCAGGAATAGCTACTTCCCCACAGCCATCAAGCTATTAAACTCAACTAAAACAAAACTCTGATCAGTAATAGCTCATTGCACTTTATCTGCTTATTTATGCGTGTATATATATATGCATTGGTATATGGTCACACTGATCTGGTCTGCTTTGTATTTATTTATGCCTACGATATTCTGTTGTGCTGAAGCAAAGCAAGAATGTCATTGTCCTATCTGGGACACATGACAATAAACTCTCTTGAATCTTGAATCTTGAATCTTGCTTCCTTGTTTTTGCCCCCAAAGTGGATAACATCACATTTATCTACATTATACTGCATCTGCCATGCTTCTGCCCACTCACTCAACCTGTCCAAGTCGCCCTGCATCCTCTTCGCAGTTCACACGCTTTGTCATCTGCAAATTTGCTAATGTTACTTTGAATCCCATCATTTAAATCATTAATTTATACTGTAAATAGTTGCGGCCCCAGCACCGAGCCTTGCAGCACTCCACTGGCCTCTGCCTGCCATTCGGACATGGACCTGATTATTCTTTGTTTCCTGCCTACCTACTCTCCATCCATGTCAATACCCTGCCCGGAATACCATCAGCTCTAATTTTGCCCACTAAGCTCCTGTGTGGGTTCTTATCAACGGCTTTCTGGAAGTCCAGATAAACTACATCCACTGGTTCCCCTTCATCCATTTTACAAATGGCAATAACCAATAGGTGCAGTAGTAGGCCATTCGGCCCTTCGAACCAGCATCGCCATTCAATGTGATCATGGCTGATCATCCCCAATCAGTACCTCGTTCCTGCCTTCTCCCCAGATCCCCTGACTCCACTATCTTTAAGAACCCAATCTAGCTCTCTCTTGAAAGTAACCCGAGAAACGGCCTCCACAGCCCTCTGAGGCAGAGAATTCCAGACTCACCGCTCTCTGTGAGAAAACGTGTTTCCTCGTCTCTGTTATAGATGGCTTACCACTTATTCCTAAACTGTGGCCCCTGGTTCTGGACTCCCCCAAAATCGGGAACATGTTGCCTGCCTCTAGCGTGTCCAAATCCTTAATAATCTTATATGTTTCAATAAGATCCCCTCTCATCCTTCTAAACTCCAGAGTATACAAGCCCAGCTGCTCCATTCTCTCAGCATATGACAGTCCCACCATCCCGGGAACCTATGCTGCACTCATTAGCAAGAATTTCCTTCAAATTAGGGGACCAAAACAGCACACAATAGGGCTCTGTGCCGCTGCAGAACCACCTTTTTGCTCCAATACTCATCTCCTCTTATTATAAAGGCCAACATGCCATTTGCTTTCTTCACTGCCTGCTGTACCTGCATGCTTACTTTCATTGACTGATGAACAAGGGCCCCCTGATTCCGTGGTACTTCCCCTTATCCCAACTTGACACCATTTAGATATTGATCTGCCTTATTGTTTTTGCTACCAAAGTGGATAACCTCACATTTATCCACATTAAACTGCATCTGCCATGCATCTGCCCACTCGCTCAACCTGTCCTAGTCACCCTGCATTTTTGATAGCATCCTCCTCACAGTTCACACTGCTTTGTGTCATCTCCAAATTTGCTAATGTTACTTTGAATCCCTTCATCTACATCATTGATGTATATTGTAAATAGCTGCGGTCCCAGCACCGAGCCTTGCGATACCCCACTAGTCACTGCCTGCCATTCTGAAAGGGACCCGTTAATCCCTACTCTTTGTTTCCTGTCTGCCAACCAATTTTCTATCCATGTCAGTACCCCAACCCCAATATCATGTGCCCTAATTTTAAGTAAGTAAGTAAGTAAGCTTAAGTCCAAGAATTCACATACAAGGAATTTGCCTTGGTGCTCCGCCCACAAGTAACAACATGACATACAGTGATAGTTACGAATGACTCGGAAAACACTAAACATTAATAATAATAAAACAGTAATGATAAAATACCATTGAACCAACAAAATACCAGATCAAAGGGAGGCTACAGATTTTTGGCTGTTGAGTAGAGCATGGATAAAAACTGTTTTTATGTCTGGCTGTGGCAGCTTTGACAGTCCGGAGTCGCCTTCCAGAGGGAAGTGATTCAAAGAGTTTGTGGCCAGGGTGAGAGGGGTCAGAGATGATCTTGCCCGCTCGCTTCCTGGCCCTTGCAGTGTACAGTTCATCAATGGAGGGAAGGTTGCAGCCAATAACCTTATCTGCTGATCAGATGATTCGCTGCAGCCTCCAGGTGTCGTGCTTGGTGGCTGAGCCAAACCAGACCATGATGGAGAAGGTGAGAACAGACTCTGTGCTGGCCGTGTAGAATTGGACCATCATTGCCTGTGGCAGATTGTGCTTCCTCAGCTGCCGTAGGAAGTGCATCCTCTGTTGGGCCTTTTTGGCTGCGGAGTCGATGGTAGCCCCCCACTTAATGTGTTTGGTGACTGTGACTGTGGTGTTGTTGATGGTGAGTGGGGTGAGGGGAGGGGGAGCTCTCCTAAAGTCTACAATCAATTCCACTGTCTTAATAGCATTGAGCTCTAGGTTGTTGCGATGGCACCAGGACGCCAGCTGTGACACTTCCTGTCTGTAGGCAGATTCCTCCCCATCCTGGATCAGTCCAATCAGGGTTGTGTCGTCCGCAAACTTGAGAAGCTTGTCAGAGGTGTCTGTGGAGGTGCAGTCGTTGGTGTAGAGGGAGTAGAGGAGAGAGTACGCAGCCTTGCGGTGCTCCTATGCTGAGCCTTTGCGGGTTTGATATGTGCTTTCCCAGCCTCACATGCTGCTTCCTGTCTGTCAGGAAGTTGGTGATCCACCGACAGAGGGGTTCAGGCACAGTCAACTGGGAGAGTTTAGAGTGTAGTAGCTCTGGCACAATGGTGTTGAATGCAGAGCTAAAATCAACAAACAGGATCCTCGCATAGGTCCCCTGGTGGTCTATGTGATGTAGGATGAAGTGCAGGCCCAGGTTTACTGCATCATCCACAGATCTATTGGCTCGATGTGCAAACTGCAGAGGGTCCAGCAGGGGGTTTGTGATATTTTTCAGCTTGTCCAGCACAAGTCTTTAGAGTGTCTTCATGACTACAGAGGTCAGTGCGACAGGCCTGTAGTCATTAAGACAAGTAATCCTAGCCTTTTTGGGTACAGGGACAATAGTGGAGACTTTAAAGTAGGCAGGGACAGTACATGTTTGCAGGGACTGGTTAAAAATGTCTGTATAGACCGGTACCAGCTGTTTGGCACAGAGCTTAAGAGTAGAGGGGGAAACATTGTCAGGTCGTGTAGATTTCCGGCTCTTTTGTCCTCTGGAAAGCCTCTCCACCTCCTCTATTTTTATTGTTGATATTGGATAAGTGATGTTTTGCAGCACAGAGGGTGTGGGTGATTGGGTGTCAAGTGGTGATTGGAGGGGGGTGGGTGTAGAAGGGTCTGGTCTTTGCAGACTGAGGTCAGGCTGCGAGTGGGTGTGAAGTGTTGGTTGGGGTGGGAAATGTACCAGTCTTTTCATACTGGAGTCTTGCCTTAAGTAGGTGTGAAGTGGTGAATGGGAAGGAGAGGATGCAGGGTCCATTCTTTGTCGACTGGGGTCTGGCTGTGTTGGTTGGGGAGCGGGGGGAGGGGGGGGGGAGTGGGGAGGGGGTACCAGGGTTACGTTTCTGATTTTCAAACCTACAGTAAAACTCATTCAGGTCATTGGTCAGCTGACGATTGTCCAAAGAGCGGGGGGCTTTCCTCTTGTAGCTGGTGATTTCTTGCAAGCCCTTCCAAACTGAAGAAGAGTCACTAGCTGAGAACTTGCTCCTCAACTTTCCTTGGCAGCTCTGATTCCCCTTCTCAGCTTGTACTTGGCCTGCCTGTAGAGGTCAGCATCCCCGCTCCTGTCGGCCTCCTCTTTAGACTGTCGGAGCTGTCTGAGTTCTGCAGTGAACCCGGGCTTGTTGTTGTTGAACCAGGTCCGGGTCTTAGTTGGAATGCAACTGTCCTCGCAAAAGCTGTCATATGATGATACAGTGTCCGTATACTCATCGAGGCTTGTGGTTGCTTCCCTGAACACATTCCAATCCGTGCAGTCAAAGCAGGACTGTAGGTTCTTCATGCCCTCGCTTGTTCGCCTTTTCGTTGTTCTGACCACAGGCTTAGCAGCTTTTAGTTTCTGCCTGTAGGTCGGAATAAGGTGAACTAGATAATGATCAGAGAGACCCAGACCCGCCCGGGGAACAGAGCGATATGCGTTCTTGATTGCCGTATAGCAGTGGTCAAGTGTTCTCTCCCCTCTGGTGGGGCAGGTAACATGAAGTCTGTATTTTAGAAGGTCACGGCTGAGGCTAGCTTTGTTAAAGTCCCCCAAAACAATGACCATGGAGTCCGGGAAGTCACTCTCTACCCTGATCACCTGGTCAGTGAGTTCCATTTGCACCTCACGTACGCAGGCTTGGGGGGGAATGTAAACTCCAGCGAGAATAAAGGACTTAAATTCCCTCGGAGAGTAGAAGGGTTTGTAAAGAGGGATTCCAGGCTGGGAGAGCAGAAATTTGACAGTACCGTGATGTCGCTGCACCAGTCCTGCTTGAAGCATATTCCACCGCCTTTTGCCCACTAATCTCCTTTCTGGGACCTTATCAAAGGCTTTCCGAAAGTCCAGGTACACTACATCCACTGGCTCTCCTTTGTCCATTTTCCTAGTTACATCCTAGGTACAGACCCACAAATAATAGCCCGGATGTAGGGTGTAAGTTGCTGCAGGAGTTAAAACTGGCATGTAACAAAGGTGATGCCACTGTGGTGATGGGGGATTTCAATATGCAGGTGGACTGGGAAAATCAGGTTGGTTCAGGACCCCACGAAACAAGGTTTGTAGAAAGCCTCTGAGATGGATTCTTAGAACAGCTTGTAATGGTGCCGACCAGAGGAAAGGCAATTCTGGGTTTAGTGTTTCCAATGAACCAGATTTGAGAAGAGAACACGAGGTAAAGGAACCGCTTGGAGGTAATAATCATAATATGATTAGTTTTAATCTGCAATTTGAGAAGGAGAATGTTAAATCGGAAGTGGCAGTGATGCAGTTGAACAAAGGGGACTATGAAGGCATGAGAGGGGAGCTGGCCAAGGTAGACTGGAATGGGATCCTAGCAGGAATGACGGTGGAACAGCAATGGCAGGAATTTCTGGGCATAATCCGGAAGATGCAGGATCATTTCATTCCAAAAAGGAAGAAAGATTCTAAGGGGAGTAGGAGGCAACCGTGGCTGACACGAGAAGTTAGGGATAGAATAAAACTAAAAGAAAAGATGTATAACACAGCAAAGAGTAGCCAGAAGCCAGAGGATTGGGAAACTTTCATTGGACAACAGAAGGAAACTAAACGGGCAATATGGGCTGAAAAGATGAAGTATGAGGGGAAACTGGCCAGGAATATAAAGAAGGACAGTAAAAGCTTCTTTAGATATGTTAAGGGACAAAGAGTAGCAAAGTCAAATGGGGGTCCGTTGAAGGTTGACACGGGTGAAATTATTATGGGCAACAAGGAAATGGCAGAAGAGTTGAATAGGTACTACGGATCTGTCATCACTAAGGAAGACACAAACACTCTCCCAGTAGTACTGGAGGACAGAGGATCTAAGGGGGTAGAGGAACTGAAAGACATTTTCATTAGGTGAGAAATAGTATTGGGTTGGCTAATGGGACTGAAGGATGAAAAAATCCCCTGGGCCTGATGGTCTGCATCCCAGGGTCCACAGGGAGGTGGCTCTAGAAATAGCGGACGCATTGGTGATCATTTTCCAATGTTCAATAGATACAGGATCAGTTCCTGTGGATTGGAGGATAGCTAATGTTATCCCACTTTTCAAGAAAGGAGCAAGAGAGAAAACGGGGAATTACAGACCAGTTAGCCTGACTTCCGTGGTGGGAAAGATGCTGGAGTCAATTATTAAAGAGGTAATAATGGAGCATTTGGATAGCAGTAAAAGGATTAGTCCAAGTCAACGGATTTATGAAAGGGAAACCTTGCTTGACTAATCTCCTGGAATTTTTTGAGGATGTTACAAGTAAAATGGATGAAGTGTATGTAGACTATTAGAAATACTTTGATAAGGACCCGCACGGGAGACTGGTGACTAAAATTAGAGCACATGGTATTGGGGGTAGGGTGTTGACATGGATAGAAAATTGGTTGGCAGACCGGAAGCAAAAAAGCAGGAGTGAACGGGTACTATTCAGAATGGCAGGCAGTGGCGAGTGGAGTGCCGCAAGGCTCGGTGTTGGGGCCGCAACTGTTTACCATATATATTAATGATTTGGAAGAGGGAATTAGGAGCAACACTAGTAAGTTTGCAGATGACACATAGCTAGGTAGCAGTGTGGACTGTGAAGAGGATGTTAGGAGGTTGCAGTGGGACCTTGACAGGATGAATGAGTGGGCAGATGCGTGGCAGATGCAGTATAATATAGATAAATGTGAGGTTATCCACTTTGGCGGCAAAAACAAGGGGGCAGATTATTATCTCAACGGGGTTAGGTTAGGTAAGGGGGAGGTACAGCGAGACCTGGGCGTCCTTGTACACCAGTCACTGAAAGTTGGCGTGCAGGTACAGCAGGTAGTGAAGAAATCTAATGGAATGTTGGCCTTCATAACAAGAGGATTTCAGTACAGGAGTAAAGATGCTCTTCTGCAGATGTATGGGGCTCGGGTGAGACCACATCTGGAGTATTGTGTACATTTTGATCTCCTAATTTGAGGAAGGACTTCCTTGTGATTGAGGCAGTGCAGCGTAGGTTCACGAGCTTGATCCCTGGGATGGCGGGACTGACATATGAGGAAAGATTGAAAAGACTAGGCTTGTATTCACTGGAGTTTAGGAGGATGAGGGGGGATCTTAAAACATATAAAATTATAAAAGGACTGGACAAGCTAGGTGCAGGAAAAATGTTCCCAATGTTCTGCGAGTCCAGAACCAGGGGCCACAATCTTAGAATAAAGGGGAGGTCATTTAAGACTGAGGTGAGAAAAAACGTTTTCACCCAGAGAGTTGTGAATTTATGGAATTTCCTGCCACAGAGGGCAGTGGCAGCCGAATCACTGGATGGATTTAAGAGCTTTAGGGGCTAGTGGAGTCAAGGGATACGGGGAGAAGGCAGGCACAGGTTATTGATAGCAGAAGATCAGCCATTCATCAGAAGATCACGATGAATGGCGGTGCTGGTTCGAAGGGCCGAATGGCCTCCTCCTGCACCTATTTTCTATATTTCTATGTGTCTATCCTCAAAAAAATTCCAGACAGTTAGTCAAGCATGATTTCCCCTTCGTAAATCCATGCTGACTCGAACTGCTCCTGTTACTGCTATCCAAATGTGCCACTATTTCATCTTTTATGATTGACTCCAGCATCCTCCTCACCACCGATGTCAGGTTAACCGGTCTATAATTCCCAGTTTCTTCTCTCCCTTCTTTCTTAAAAAGTGGGATAACATTAGTTACCCTCCAATCCACAGGAACTGATCCTGAATCTATAGAAAATTGTTCACCAATGCGTCCATGATTTTTAGAACCATCTCTTTGAGTACCCAGGGATGCAGACCATCAGACCCTGGGGATTTATCAGCCTTCAGTCTCATCAGTCTACCCAATACTATTTATCGCCATATGCAAATTTATTTCAGTTCCTCTGTCCTTTCTTTCTGTCGTTCCATCTCTCTCTCTCTCCCTCTCCCTTCCCGAATTTCTGTCTCTCTTGCTCTCCCTCTCATTTCGCAATCACTCCCTCCATCTCCCCCTCCCTCTCTGTCCCCTCTATCTCCCCCTCTCTCTCTCCCTCTTTTGACTCTCTCTCTCTCTCTCTCTCTCTCTCTCTCTCTCTCTCTCTCTCTCTCTCTCTCTCTCTCTCTCTCTCTCTCTCTCTCTCTCTCTCTCTCTCTCTCTCTCTCTCTCTCCCCCCCCCTTTCCCTTTCCCTATCTCTCTCTCTTTATTGCCCTCCCTCCCTCCCTCCATCTCAGTCTTTTTCTCACCTCTTACCCCTCTCTCTCTTTAATCTCCCACATCCTCCCTCTCCCACCTTTCCCCTCTCCCCATCCCTACCCCCTATCTTTCTCTCTCTATCTCTCTCCCTCTACCCCTCTCTCTCTCTCTCTTTCCTTCCCCCTCCCTCTCCATCTCTCCCTCTACCGTACCCTGTCTCTCTTCCCCTCTCTCTCTCTCTCTCTCTCCCTCTCTCTCACTCTCTCCATCTCAGTCCCCCTCTACTTCTCTCACTCCCTCTATTCCCCTTCCTCTCTGTCCCTCTATCTCTCCGTCTCCCCCTCTCGTTCTCTCCCCACCCTCTCTCAATCTCTATCTTTCTCTGTCTCTCCCTCTCCCTCCCCTGTCTGTTCCTCATCTCCCTCTCTCTCCTCTCTATCTCTCTCCTTCTCTCTCTTTCTCTTTACCTCTTTATATCTCCCCACTCTCGTGCTCTCCCTCGCTCCCCTCTCTCTATCTCCCTCTCGTTCCTCTGTTTCTATGTTTCTTCTTTCTCCATATTTCCATATCTGACAACTCTCTGTCCCAGCCTCCCTGTAGGCCAGACCCTCATCTCTCTCCCTATCATTCTCCCTCTCCCTATCATTCTCTCTCTCCCTCTCTCTCTCTCTCCCTCTCGCTCTCTCTCTGTCTCGCTCTCTCATTTTCCCAGATGATCCTGAGGTCATCCACTTGCATGTCCAGAGCCCCAACACGGTCCTTCAGGAGCTGAATGTGTGTTATTTCCATAGTTGTAGTAGCCAGAGGCATCACACTGAAGCAGCTCACCTGTCAGAGAGTGACCTTGTCGAGGGAAGCGTTATGTGGAAAAAGTGCTTTGTGGAAAAAGGTGAAAGTTGGAGAGGGTGAGAAGCAGTGAAGAAATGACAGGTAAGCTGGTTCAGTGTGAGGCTTGCAGGATGTGGTATGTCAGGGACACTGCTGGTGCCTGTGGCTGCTACAACTGTGGAAAGTGTGTCCAGGTTCAGCTCCTGAAGGACCGTGTTGGGGCACTAGAGAGGCAACTGGATGACCTCAGGATCGTCCGGGAAAATGAGAGTTTCCTGGACAGGACATACAGCGAGATAGTCACACCGAGGGTATCAGAAGAGGGAAGGTGGGTGAGGATGAGGAAGCTAGGAGTACAGGAGAGCCCAGGGATGTACCTCTTGAAGACAGGTTCCCCCTCTTGTAGCTGTCGGGGCAGTAGACACTGCCAGTCTGAGCGAGCGGGGACAGGTCTGAAGCAAAAGCTGAAGAGACAGAGGTCCGGCAGAGCCGTGGTAGTCAGGGACTCCATCGTGAGAGGTGCGGACGGGTTTCTGCGGCAACAGGCGGGATCAAGGATGGTGTGTTGCCTCCCTGGTGCCAGGGTCCAGGACATCACAGACCTATTGCAGGGCATCCTCAAGGCTGAAGGTGAGTAGCTGGAAGTGGTAGTACATGTTGGCACAAATGACGTTGGGAAGAAGGGATTCTGCAGCATGACATCAGAGAGTTCGGAAGAAGGCGGAAAAGCAGGACTTCCAGGATGGATATTTCCAGTTGGCTTTCAGTTCCTCATGCTGGTGAGGGCAGGAACAGGCAGATAGCAGATCTGAATGAGTAGCTGAGGAGCTGGTGCAGGGGGCAGGGATTTAGTTTCTTAGACAACTGGGATCTGTTTTGGGGTAAGTGTGAATTGTACAAAAGGGACGGGTTGCACCTTAATAGGTGGAGGAGCAGCATTCTGGCAACAGGTTTGCCGCTGCTACACGGTTGGGTTTAAACTAAATAGTGGGGGGGGGGGGAGACAAATTGGAAATACAAGGATGGAGTTAAAGGGAAAGAGAGTATAGGAAACGTTAAGAAAGAAACCAGAATTAGTGGGGCAGAAAGCTCACGAAGGGATAGGAGAGTGTGGCCAAGTGAAATAGGAATCGATGTGAAAGGTGAGGGCAGTAATGGATTAAAAGTATTATATATGAATGCATGAAGTATAAGAAATAAAGTGGACGAGCTTGAGGCTCAGTTAGAAATTGGCAAGTATGATGTTGTGGGAATTACTGAGACACGGCTGCAAGAGGGCCAGGGCCGGGAACTGAATATTCAAGGGTAAACTTCCTATGGAAAAGACAGACAGGTGGGCAGAGGGGGTGGGGTAGCTCTGTTGGTGAGGAATGGCATTCAGGCCCTTGCGAGGGGTGACGTAGAATCAGGAGACGTAGAGTCAGTAGGGATAGAACTGAGGAATTGTAAGGGTAAAAAGACCCTAATGGGAGTTATCTACAGGCCCCCAAACAGTAGCCTGGAGATAGGGTGCATGTTGAATCAAGAGTTAAAATTGGCATGTTGCAAAGGTAATGCTACGGTTGTTATGGGATATTTCAACATGCAGGTAGACTGGGAAAATCAGGTTGTTACTGGATCCCAAGAACGGAGTTTGTGGAATGCCTCTGAGATGGATTCTTAGAGCAGCTTGTGCTGGAGCCTAGCAGGGAGCAGGCCATTCTGGGTTTAGTGTTGTGTAATGAACCTGTTTAATAAGGGAACTCAAAGTAAAGGAGCCATTAGGGTGACCACAATATGATGTTTTAAGCTACAATTTGAGAGGGAGAAGGGTAAATCGGAAGTGTCAGTTGAGCAAAGGGCACTATGGAGCCATGAGGGAGGAGCTGCACAAAGTTGACTGGAAAGAGACCCGAGCAGGGATGTCAGTGGAATAACAATGGCAGGTATTTCTGGGAATAGTACAGAAGGTGCAGGATCAGTTCATTCCAAAGAGGAAGAGAGATTCTAAGGGAAGTAAGTGGAGACCGTGGCTGACAAGGGACGTCAGGGACAATATAAAAATAAAGGAGAAGTATAACATAGCAAAGATGAGCGGGAAGCAAGAGGATTGGGAAACTTTTAAAGAGAAACAGAAGATAACTAAAAAGGCAACACGGGGACAAAAGATGAGGTACAAAGGTAAGCTGGCCAAGAATATAAAGGAGGACAGTAAAAATTAGGTAAAACCAAAGTAGGACCCTTGAAGACAGAAACAGGTGAATTATTATGGGGAACAAGGAAATAGCAGATGAGCTGAACAGGTACTTTGGACCTGGCTTCACAAAGGAAGACACAAACAATCTCCCAGATGTTCCAGTGGCCAGAGGACCTATGGTCTGAAGGAAATCCCCAGGGCCTGATGGTCTGCATCCCAGGGTACTTAAGTAAGTGCCTCTAGAAATTGTGGATGCATTGGTGATCATTTTCCAATGTTCTATAGATTCAGGATCAGTTCCTGTGGATTGGAGGGAAGCTAATGTCATATCACTTTTTAAGAAAGAAGGGAGAGAGGAACAAAGAAGTATAGACCAGTTAGCCTGACATCGGTGGTGGGGAAGATGCTGGAGTCAATTATAAAAGATGAAACAGTGGCACATTTGGATAGCAGTAACAGGATCAGTCCGAGTCAGCATGGATTTACGAAGGGGAAATCATGCTTGTCTAATCTTCTGGAATTTTTTGAGGATGTAACTAGGAAAATGGACAAGGGAGAGCCAGTGGATGTAGTGTACCTGGACTTTCAGAACGCCTTTGATAAGGTCCCACATAGGAGATTAGTGGGCAAAATTAGGGCACATGGTAATGGGGGTAGATTGCTGACATGGATAGAGAAGTGGTTGCAGACAGGAAACAAAGAGTAGGGATTAACGGGTCCCTTTCAGAATAGCAAGCAGTGACTAGTGGGGTACCGCAAGGCTCGGTGCTGGGACCACAGCTATTTACAATATATATTAACGATTTAGATGAAGGGATTCAAAGTAACATTAGCAAATTTACATTTGACACAAAGCTGGGTGGCAGTGTGAAGTGTGAGGAGGATGCTATGAGAATGCAGGGTGACTTGGACAGGTTGGGGGAGTGGGCAGATGCATGGCAGATGCAATTTAATGTGGATAAATGTGAGGTTATCCACTTTGGCAGTAAAAACAGGAAGGCAGATTATTATCTGAATGATGTCAAGTTAGGAAAAAGAGAAGAACAAAGAGATGAGGGGTCCTTGTTCATCAGTCACTGACAGAAAGCATGCAGGTGCAGCAGGCAGTGAAGAAAGCTAATGGCATGTTGGCCTTTATAACAAGAGGTGTTGAGAAAATGAGCAAAGAGGTCCTTCTGCAGCTGTACAGGGCCCTGGTGACACCACACCTGGAGTATTGTGTACAGTTTTGCTCTCCAAAGTTGAGGAAGGACATTCTTGCTATTGAGGGAGTGCAGCGTAGGTTCACGAGGTTAATTCCCGGGATGGCGGGACTGTCATATGCTGAGCGAATAGAGCTTATATACTCTGGAGTGTGGAAAGATAAAAGGGGGACACATAGATTATTAAGGGATTGGATACACTAGAGGCAGGCAACATGTTCCCGATGTTGGGGGAGACCAGAACCAGGGGCCACAGCTTAGGAATAAGGGGTAGGCCAATTAGAACGGAGATGAAGAAAAACATTTTCGCCCAGAGAGTTGTGAATCTGGAATTCTCTGCCTCAGCAGTGAACGGGGTAATCAGCCATGATCACAGTGAATGGCGGTGCTGGCTCGAAGGGCCGAATGGCCTAATCCTGCAGCTGTTGTCTATTGTTTATTTTTTCGCTCTCTCTCTATCTCTCTCTCTTTCTGTCATTCCCTCTCTCTCCCTCCCCCTCTCTCTCACCCTCTCACCTCTCTCTCCTCTTGCCGCCCCCTCCCTCTTTCTCTCTCTCTTTCTGTCCCTCTCCCTTCTCTGTCTCCCCCTCTATCACTCTATCCATCTCCCTCCCTCTCCCACACCTATCCTCTCTCCCTCCCTCTTCCCCTCTCCCTTTCCCTATCCCTACCCACTCTCTGTCTCCTTCTCTCTCTACCCCTATCCCTTTCTCTCTCCCTCTCTCCCTCTCTCCCTCTCTCCCTCTCTCCCTCTCTCCCTCTCTCCCTCTCTCCCTCTCTCCCTCTCTCCCTCTCTTTCTCTCCCTTGTCTTTCTCTCTCTCTCTCACTCGCTCTGGCAAACACACCTGGCACTCAACTTCCCACTGTATTTATATCTGTTTATCCTCTCACAATTATATTCAGTTTATGAATGCAGAGATACAAGGAAATCAATTATTACAACATTGAAACAATTGGATGATGTTCTGAATACATTCATTGTAAAACTTGCAAAGCAAAGCAGTGACTCGAACCAGTATAGAATAGCTATGGAAACTATGAGATTCAAAGAGGAGGAAGTACTGACACTTTTGAAAAATATAAAAGTGGATAAGTCTCCAGGTCCTGACAGGATATACCCTAGGACATTGAGGGAAGTTAGTGTAGAAATAGCAGGGGCTATGACAGAAATATTTCAAATGTCATTAGAAACGGAAATAGTGCCGGAGGATTGGCGTACTGCGCATGTTGTTCCATTGTTTAAAAAGGTTCAAAGAATAAACCTAGCAATTATAGACCTGTTAGTTTGACGTCAGTGGTGGGCAAATTAATGGAAAGGATACTTCGAGATAATATATAAGCATCTGGATAAACAGGGTCTGATCAGGAACAGTCAACATGGATTTGTGCCTGGAAGGTCGTGTTTGACAAACCTTCTTGAATTTTTTGAAGAGGTTACTAGGGAAATTGAAGAGGGTAAAGCAGTGGATGTTGTCTATATGGATTTCAGTAAGGCCTTTGACAAGGTTCCCCATGGAAGGTTGGTTAAGAAGGGTCAATCTTTTGGTGTTAATGGCGGAGTAGCAAGATGGATTCAACAGTGGCTGAATGGGAGTTGCCAGAGAGTAATGGTGGATGGCTGTTTGTCAGGTTGGAAGCCGGTGACTAGTGGGGTGCCTCAGGGATCTGTGTTGGGTCCACTGTTGTTTGTCATGTACATCAATGATCTGGATGATGGGGTGGAAAATTGAATAAGTAAGTATGCAGATGATACTAAGATAGGTGGTGTTGTGGATATGAAGAAGATTTTCAAAGTCTACAGAGAGATTTGGGCAATTTGGAAGAGTGGGCTGAAAGATGGCAGATGGAGTTTAATGCTGATAAGTGTGAGGTGCTACATCTTGGCAGGACAAATCAAAATACGACGTACGTGGTAAATGGTAGGGAATTGAGGAATGCTGTGGAACAGAGGGATCTAGGAATAACTGTGCATAGTTCCCTGAAGGTGGAATTGCATGTAGATAGGGTGGGCTTTTGGTGTGCTGGCCTTTATAAACCAGAGCATTGAATATAGGAGTAGGGAAGTAATGTTAAAATTGTACACGGCATTGGTGAGACCAATTCTGGAGTATGGTGTACAATTTTGGTCGCCTAATTATAGGAAGGATGTCAACAAAATAGAGAGAGTACAGAGGAGATTTACTAGAATGTTGCCTGGGTTCCAGCAACTAAGTTACAGAGAAAGGTTGAACAAGTTAGATCTTTATTCTTTGGAGCGCAGAAGGTTAAGGGGGGACTTGATTGAGGTCTTTAAAAGGATGAAAGGGATAGACGTTGACGTGGATAAGCTTTTCCCATTGAGGGTAGGGAAGATTCAAACAAGAGGGCACGACATGAGAATTAAGGGACAGAAGTTTAAGGTTAACCTGAGAGGGAACTTCTTTACTCAGAGAGTGGTGGCTGTGTGGAATGAGCTTCCAGCAGAAGTGGTGGAGGCAGGATCGATTTTAACATTTAAAAGTAAAGTGGATAGGTATATGGGTGGGAAGGGAATGGAGGGGTAGGGTCTGAGTGCAGGTAGCTGGGACTAGGGGAAAATAAATGTTCGGCACGGACTGGAAGGGCCGAGAGGGCCTGTTTCCGTGCTGTAATTGTTATATGGTTATATGGTTATATCATCTAGTTCCTTAAAATAGTAAGATTAAATGAGAACTTACCAGTTTGAAGTTTGATCTTTATTTTATGAGGAGTTACGATGAGGGATTACGTGAAGACCCCGCCAGCACGCATGCGCGACATTCTTCAAAGCAGTAGTGTGAAATCACAGACACCAACGTAGACTAATATAGTAAGATAAGAGAGAACTTTCATACCAGTTGAACTTTATAATAGAGGGTTTTGGGAGCGGAGGGCACGTAATCCCTCATCGTAACTCCTCATAAAATAAAGATTAAACTTCAAACTGGTAAGTTCTCATTTAATCTTACTATTTTACTTCGGAGTCACGTGAGTGACTACGTGAAGATTTAAAAGCTCTGTGATTTCATGCCCTGGAACGAGTCCATGCTCACATACTGCCATGCTGGGAAAAAGGATTATGAACGTATTTCAGACATGACACTGTGCTGAAAAACAAAGAAGGTATTTATTCATACCAAAATAACATATCCCCACATTGGGTAATTTATTTTGCAGAACTCAAAATTTTCCCTGCAAATTCTTTAGGAGCGGCCACGGGTTTATTATAGAAGCGTTGGAAAGTATTTTCATTGCTCCAACCCGCTGTGGCCAGGATGTGGTCCATGGGAACTTCCATCATCCTAGCCGCCGATGTAGATGCAGCCCTAGTGGAGTGAGATTTGAAAACATTAGTATCCACCCCCGCTGCATTTAACACCACCCTTAACCATCTTGATATGGTTTACACCGTGACTTTGTGATGAGGCCATTTATGGCTTGTAAGTAAAGCTCTCTCCGTGCCCCTTAGAGTCTTAGTGACTTCTATATATTGCAATATAAGTGTAACGATGCAGAGTCGAGTATCTGCAGGATAGGCCTGAAATTCAAATTTTTGGCCAGATGAACCGGGTCGGTCTTGTTTTAATAATCCCTGTATGAGAAAGGTTATCTTGCCATTGGTAATATTCATGGCGTTCCTACTTAATTTGTGTAAGGACTGGACCCGTTGTGCTGTTACAAGTGCCATAATCATTACCATCTTATATGTGAGTTTGTCCAAGGTGAGCCCCGTAATAGGTGTCCATCCTCGTAACATAGTCAAGACTATGCTTATGTCCCACGTATGGTTGTATCTGGGCCTAGGGGGATTGGAGTTAAATATTCCCCTCATTAGTTTAGACACTAATGGGTGTGATCCTATTGCCAGGTGATCACTCCTTTGCCCAGATAATTCGATAGAGCACTCCTTGCACAATTGATGGCTCTGTAGCTTAATCCTTCATCGAAATGAAGGGTAGCCAGAAACTCCAGTACTTCCATGATGGTGGCTGAGTCATAAGTAGTGTTCGTCGTGGTACAGAACACTTCCCATTTCCTGACATACGTCAGGTACTGTCTTCTGGTGGACTCCCTGCACGACGCTGAGATGGCATTTATTGTACTGTCGGAGAGTCCGTATCCCAGAAGTAGCCGTTTCAGAATCTGCAAATTAACAGGTCCATGCGGTCATGACATGGATGGCTATCCCCTGTAACGGGATGTACCAACAAACTAGGTCGTTTGTTTATCCGGATGCAGGGTTCTGTGGCCATCTTCTGTACTGCTGGGAACCATGGTTGGGTAGGCCAGTCGGGAACAACCAAAATACCCGTTGCGGAGTCTTGTCTTATTTTTTGCAAGACCCGACTGATGAGGCAGAAGGGGGGAAATGCATAGCAGAACAAATCCCCCCAATGTAGCGAGAAAGCGTCCATCGCTACTGCCCCTGGGTCTGGTTCCCAAGCAACATATGTTGGAAGTTGGCGATTCAGTCTGGATGCAAAAAGGTCGATATCTGGTGTCCCATAACGTTCTATAATATCTGTAAACACTTTCCGATCCAACATCCATTCTATGTTGTCGTTAAATTTACGTGATCTGGTGTCTGCCACTGTATTTAGCTTACCTGGAAGGTAAGTGGCTGAGATCCAAATCTCTCTTTCCAGACACCAGTGCCAGATATTATTAACCAATTCATCACATGATATCAACTTTATTCCACCCATATGATTAATATAGGCCACCACTGTGGTATTGTCAATTTGTAATCTTACATGCAACTGGTGCATATCTGAACAGTAGGACCTGAGTCCATGAAATGCTCCCAGCATTTCTAAATAATTAATCCCTAATGTTTTGAATAGGGTTAATTCTTGTGCATTCCATCTGTCTCCACAACTTGTGGTGGTATTAGTTTCTCCCCAACCTTTAGCACTGGCATCAGTCTGTAATGTAACTGCGGGATTCATGATAGTGATGGGGTTAGAACAAAGCTGAGCATTTTCTATCCACCAATTTAATTCGGATTTTGCCTTCCCTGGTAGTTTCATAGGCCTATCAAAATGGCCTGCATGATTTTTGAGAGCTAAGATTTTTGCTCTTTGAAGGTTTTGATAATGGAGTGGTCCAAATTGTGCTGCTGGAAATGCAGCCACTAATTTCCCAATCACTCTGGCTACTTGCCGTATGGAAGGTTCCCTGATGCCAGTGAGGCTTCTGCAATCTTCTATCAAGTCCACCACTTTGTTAGGTGGCAAGGTGATAGACATTAGCACAGAGTCGATAGGGAACCTCAAATAATCCATGGTAGTGGAGGGTTCCTATTTGTGTAATATTTTTTTATTAAAGATAATCAATTACGATACCTTAAACAACTTTACATACATCAAATTAATTCATTTTTCATTCATGTAAAACATTAATAATACTTATCTATTATTTTTTTAGAAATAAAGAGAAAGAGAAAGTAGCTTATAAATCAATAAAGGTATGGTTAACTAATGATTTGATAATTGTAAAAAAAGAAGAGAAGAGAAAAGAAACTAAAAAAAAAATTTTTTACCTCTGCCTATATTATATATATATAAATAAAAGATCACAATATGTATTGTTAATAACTCTACTACAAATGATGGTATCAGTAAAGACATGTTACTTCCATTTTAAAAATGTATTATTCTCATCAAATCCCACAGGGGGCACGTCGAGCCATGTTGCCAAGAACAGCTACTTATCTAGGCACAGTATATATGGAGTTTTAAAGAAGGAACTGCAGATGCTGGAGAATCGAGGGTTACACAAAAAGACAAAGTGTTAAAGACAAAGGGTCTGAAGAAGGGTCTCGACCCGAAACGTCGCCTATCTCCTTCACTCCTTAGATGCTGCTGCACCCGCTGAGTTTCTCCAGCTTTTTGTGTAACCCACAGTATATATGGAGACCATATCTGTTCAAAAGAATTATACCTGTCCAATAGGACAAATCTAATTCTTTCCAGATGTAGCGTCTCCATCATCTCTGCTGCCCACATTTTTGTTGTGGGGGATAGTGTTCCCTTCCAGAATTTCAATATGATTTTTTTCCCAATTATCAAACAGTAATCAAAGAAATTTCTTTGATTTACTGTAAGTGATAACTGTAAGTCCGGAATTCCAAATATTATTGACTTTGGGTTGGGGTCCAATTTAACTTTTATAACTTCAGAAATAACTTTAAAAATTTCTGTCCAATAATGATTCAATTTAGGACATGTGACAAAACTATGTATTAAATTTGCCTCTGTTTTCTTACATTTGTCACAAATAGCGGAAAGCTTCGGAAAGATACTATTTAATTTAGCTTTTGTTTAATGTAACCTATATAATACTTTAAATTGAATCAATATATGTCTGGCGTTTAATGAACATCGGTGTATACGTTGTAAACTTTCTTCCCAGTTTTCTTTTGTTATAGCTGATCCTATTTCATTTTCCCATGCTTGACGATATGTTTCCGTTATTGGATTCTCCTTATCCAAAATGATGTTATATATATAAGCTATTAGTTTTTCTGTATTTGGGTGTAAATTAAATAAGTCGTCTAACAATCCTGCTTCTTTATTTTTATAATCTTGTGTATTTGATTTAATATAATCTCTAATTTGTAGATATCTAAACAAATGTTGTTGAGATAGTCCATAAATGTCTTGTACCTCTTGGAATAAAAGAAATTGTCCTTTTCTATAAAGGTGTTCTATTCTTGTAATTCCTAAATCATCCCATTGTCTAAACCCCCCATCCAACATGGCAGGCTTAAACGATGGGTTATTCCTAATTGGTAATCTAAATGAGAGATTATCTAAATGTAAAGTCTTAACAATTTGTTTCCAAATACGTCTATTATTATATATTATTATGTTGTCCTTATAGTTTTTTTTTTGTACTTCCATTGGTGCGAAAATTATCGAACCTACTTTAAAAGGAAGACAATCTTCCTTTTCTATATTTAACCATGTTGGTGCATGGTCCGTATTTACCCACCAGTAATTCATATTCTTAATCTGAACAGACCAAAAATAATATAGAAAATTTGGGAGCGCTAAACCTCCGTTTATCTTAGATTTACAAAGATGTTTTTTACTTATTCTATGGTTTTTATAATGCCAAATAAAACTATTAACAATATTATCAATTAAAAAAAAAAAAGTTTTTGGGAGGAAAAAAGGGATAGCCTGAAACAAATATAACAATTGTGGTAAAAAGACCATCTTTATTGCACTTATTCTGCCAATCATAGATATAGGAAGTGTTTTCCGATATGAAATATTTTTTCTAAGTTTATCTAATAGTTGAGGATAATTGGATTTTATTAATGAGTTATGAGTTTTAGTTACATTAATCCCTAAATATTTAAATTTATCTGTAACTATCTTTAATGGGTATTGTTGTAATGTATTTAAATTTATACCTGTTATTGGCATAATCTCACTTTTATTCCAATTAATCCTATATCCGGAAAATGCACCAAACTTAGTTATAACATTTAGTAAGTTAGGAATACTAGTTTCCGGTTTTGTAATATAAATCAAGACGTCATCTGCGTATAGAGAGATTTTGTTAATTGTTGTGTCAGTAGTGTAACCATATATTTCAGGTTCAGATCTTATTTTTTCCGCCAAAGGTTCTATTACCAATGCGAACAGTAAGGGCGACAACGGACATCCTTGTCTACATCCCCTAGAGAGTTTGAATTTAGATGATAGAATTTGATTAGTCAAAATTCTAGCGGTAGGGTTCGAATATAAAATTCTTACCCATTTACAAAAAATATCCCCCAATTGAAATTTTTCCATTATATTAAATAAATACAACCATTCCACCTGATCAAACGCTTTTTCTGCATCTAGTGATATAACCGCTAGTTCCATATCTCGTATTCTTTTTGAATATATAATATTAAACAGGCGTCTGAGATTATGGGATGAGTAACGCTTTGAGATAAAACCTGTTTGATCATAATGTATTAATCTAGAGATCACTATACTTAATCTCCTAGATAAAATCTTAGTTAATATTTTTTGGTCTGTATTTAAAAGGGCAATCACTCTATATGATCCTGGATCTTCCAAATCCTTATCTGCTTTAGGGATAAGTGTAATTGTAGATTCATTTAATGATTCTGGTAATTTACCTTGATCATAAGCATATCTATACATTGTCTGTAATCTTGGTGAAATCAGATCTTGAAATTTTTAATAAAATTCTGCACTTAAGCCATCAGGGCCCGCTGCTTTTCCATTCTTCAACGAACTAATCGACTCTACAATATCCTTTACTGTTATTTCAGCATTTAACAATTCTCTACCTTCCTGGTCTAAACTATTAATTTGACATTCTTTTAAAAATATTTCCATACTGTCTGTTTGTCCTGTTAATTTTGACGAATAAAGATTTTTATAGTATTGTAGAAATCTATCATTAATATCTTTTGGAGTAGTCAATATATTTCCATACTCAGATCTAATTCCGTGTATCGTCTTTTCCTCTTCTAATTTTCTAAGCTGTCGTGCTAGTAGTTTTTGTGGTTTGTCTCCAAATTCAAAATGCACTTGTTTTGTTTGTTGAAAAAGTTTAATAACTTGGTTAGAATATATTTTATTTAATTTATATTTTACTGATGCGATTTTATTACTTAACTCTTTGGAAGGATGTTTTATATTTTCACTATCTAAACGTTTTATCTCGTTTTCTAAATTTTGTTCTATCTTTCGATTTTCTTTATTAAAATGAGCTTGTGCAGATATTATTGCGCCACGCATGAATGCCTTAAATGTGTCCCATAGTAATGATGGGGAAGTTTCAGGATTATCATTAGTATCAAAAAATAATTTAATCTGATCCAATACATATTTGCAACAGTCATTGTCCTTTAATATCTGAGGATTAAATCTCCAAGTAGTAGTTTCATTAGAAATATCTTTTAATTTTATCTTAAATGTTAATGGCGCATGATCTGAAATAATAATATTATGATATTTTGCATCATACGTAAAAGGAAGTAATATTCTCGTCCAGATGGATTATCTATCCTCCAAATGTCTTTAATATTAGATGTGTTAATGAAAGTATTTATAAAATTACTTGATTTCGAGGCGGCTTTCCTTTTTATTGATGATCTGTCTAGATAATTATCTAGGGTACAATTTAAATCACCTCCAATTATTAAATTATGTTGAGTACATATGGGAATATTATTAAATATTTTCTTAAAAAATAATGGGTTATCAAAATTAGGAGCATATATATTCATTAAAATTACCTTTTTTGAATATAATTCACCTGTAATTATTACATATCTACCTTCTTTATCCTCTATAATAGAGCTTTGTATGAAGGGTATGCCTTTGCGAATAATTATTGCAACTCCTCTAGATTTATGTATAAATGTAGAATGATACACCTTAGAAATCCATTTAGCTGTTAATCTATGTTGAGCATCTTTTTTAAGATGCGTCTCTTGAAGAAAAATGACATCTGCCTTCAATCTGTTCAACTGAGCTAAGACTTTTCCCCTTTTAATTGGTTCATTAATTCCTTTTACATTCCAACTGCAGAAGGTTACTCCATCACCCCCAGTCTTCACCTTTATATCCTGCATTTTACTATTAAGGGGGCTTTTTTGGAGTAGCCTTCTTGGCTCCCTCAGCTCCCCGTTGCACCCGAGCTTCAATCCAATGAGAATTTCTATCCATATTAATCCGTATCGATGTCTTCTTAAACTGAATATACTATAGCATACACATCTATATTCGAATAATATGTAATATAAGGTCAGAGAAAAACAAAAACAATAAAAAATATCAATTAAAAAAAAGTAAAGGGTGTTAGAAGGGTGCTCGGAAAAAAAAGAAACTACACTTATATAGTGTGTAGTATGTGAAGGTGAAAGCCACACTAACATGGCCATTAATCTAACGACTTCCGTATTTAAAGATGTTAATAATATCAGCTCCTATCCCAATGCTATATGAGTTGGGGTAGGGTACTAACTTTATATACTTATCAATTATTTCTATTATTACGTATTATTAATAGCTAGTTACTAATATCGATTGTATTTAATACTGTAATATGTAATACTATTATCATGGAATAATTAATATTTTTCTAATAATTAATACAGAGTTACAACTAGATGTTCATTATTCCACATCCTTCTGAGTAAATATTTCCATATCCACAGGTCGCTGATAAAAGTTCAGTCCTCTCACTCGTTTCCGGTTTCTTCCTCCCCGTCTTCTCTCTCGTCGTCTTCTAACTTCTGTTGTATGCCTCGGGCGAATTTCAATGCTTCAGTATGCTTAACAAAACGTTGTTCTTTACCATCATAGGTTACTCTCAGTGTTGCTGGGTACATCAAACCATATCTCAGATCCTTAGTATCCTTTAGACTCCTCAGGATACTTCTTGTTTCTGTAAATTGTGCTCTTCTCTTAGCCACTTCTGCTGGATAATCTCTGAAAATACTGATGTTGTCTCCATCATATTTCAGATTTCTCTTTTTTATTATTATCTTAATCATTTCTTCAAAGACATGATCAAAGGTCACTTTTACAATCATTTGTCTGGGGGGCGAACCGCTCCTAGGGACTCGTCTTAGAGCCCTATGCGCACGGCCCAGTATAGGTTCTTCATCCAAATTCAGAATATCCTTTAAAAGTTTAGCAGCAAATTTTTGGGGATCTTGATTCCCCTCACGACCTTCGCTCAGACCAACTATTCGCAAATTTTTACGGCGTTGGCGACCCTCCAGATCAATACATTTCTCGTTTATTTTGTGTATTAATTCTGAGAGGCGTTTGTTCTCGGCACGGAGTTTTTCATTCTCCTTAGTATTATGTTCAGCAATCTTAGTAAGCTCTTTAATTGCTTTGCCTTGTTGGTCTAGCGAAATTAGAATAGGATCTATCTTGCCATCCAGCTTTCTTTCCACCCCAGCAGCTATATCCTTTACCTCCAAGATTTGGGCTTGCAACACGGCATCAGCCTTATCTTTCCACTCCTCCATCATACTTCTCACCGAGGATACAACTTCTTTTAAGTCAACATCAATTTTCTCATGAAGCGACAGCATGTCTGATTTTAAACTTTTTAAATCATCCTTATACTCCTTCCTAAGCATCTTTATCTCACCTAGGATAGAGGTCTTGATGTCTTCCATTTCAGCTCTCCTCTGTGAAACATCTTCTTGAGAAGAAGAAGCAGTGGCAGCAGCAGCAGCAGCAGCAGCAGCACTCAGGCCTGGTTCCCTTCTCAGCGATTTTTTTAAGGTGGCGGGGGGAGGGGAGCGATGGGTCATGATTTCTTCTTAAAGTCGCGCGCCTGATGACGTCACGCACCTTTTAAACGTTGCCGGAGCCGTTTGCAATCGATCTCCTGTGGTAAGTGCGTTTGTTTGACCCTTTTACCCCCGTTTTAAATTCAGTTTTTTGCGGAGCTGTAATGGCGCGGCTCCACTCACAGCATGGCGCCAACCGGAAGTCGAGGGTTCCTATTTGAACGGAAGTATTTAGTTCGGTCAAATCTATAATGATGCGGCAACCGCCATCTTTTTTGTTTTTTGTAAATATATTTGATACAAACTCTTGAGATTCTCTGATAGTCTTCTCAATTACCCCTTTTTTGTTTAATCTTAATAGCTCAGCATGGCCTGCCGTTCTTTCTTTTTGTGAAAGTATGAACTTTCAGCTAGACGAATGCTGAACTGGGGTGGGGAGTTTGTATACAAATTCAATTTTGTAACCCTGAATACTTCCGAGTATGTAAGGATCAGAGGTAAAGGTGCACCACACATGATGAAATGAGTGCAACCGTCCCCCAACATTCAATGAATTTAAACATGCAATGTTCCTGAGGGAACCAGACCCACCTACCTCCATGGTTACTGCCGGTGTTGCGGTCTCTGCCCTTGCTTCTTGTGTTGCTGTGTTGCTGTGTTGTGGGGTTGGCGCATTTTCCAGGAAGGCCGGGCTGGGCCATGGTCTAAAAAGGACCGTTCTGCAGGTGGGCCGGCCTTCCAGCTTTCACCACCAGATGGTCTATCATAGTCCGTTGTCTGGTGGATGTGTAGGGGTGCTGCCGCTGCTGGTAATAGGATATTGAGGTACTTGGTACCTTGATCAGGCCTATAGCCTTGGCCTCCTCATCCAGGTCTTTCACCTGCTTCGGGAGGTTGTCCCCAAACAGCAGATTATGCGGCTGGGTGTTACCTGACCTGCATAATCCCACGAATTTGGGATTGAGTGCAGGCTTGATGATGCTCTTCCTGTAGCTGTTGATTTCAAACTGTGTGTTACACAGCAATGCCAGAGTATCTTGTAGTTCTTCCGGTAACTCAACCCCGACAGCGGTCCTGGTCACTGCTGTGATTCCAGCAGCCAGCAGTTTCAGGATCCTCTGGAGCTTCACCTCCTGGCCTCTTATTGAAGGGCTCATTTTCCCCCAAATAGGGTTGCTAACTGCTGGAACATTGAGCGAGTTGCAATTCTCAGGAGCGAGATACTACTCAGCCGTGGTATTAATGGCTTGCTCCTGCAGCTGGTTTGTGGCCATGTAGTTTATACTGGCTGGCAACTTTGGGTGAATAGGCAGTCCTTTTTGTGTAGGAACCGCATGCTTGGTCACCATGCCCAACAATTCTTCTGGCACCCCTAACACAGTTGGTTGTTCAGCCATGACCCCCTCTTCAGGATCAGCCCAGCTCTGACCCCTAATGCTCCCCTGCGAAGAGGGTGAGACATTTAGCAGTCCTTGATAGGATCCTGCCGTGGGTCTGCTAGGAGACCCACCGTGACTTTGCCCCTGCCTTAGCAGGTCACGCTGGAGCAACTGCTCCACCATCCGCTCCATGCGGGAGAGACGCCCGCCGTCGCTATCAGCGAACAGGGTGTCTTCGGGTCCGGACCCAGCCAAGTCAACAGCCCCGTCCGACTTCCAGGTGGATTTGCTGCCCGACCGCGGCGCACCTGCGGTCCTCATCGGCGAGAAGTCGGGAGCTGCCGGCAACACCTGCAGCTCTGGAGTAACGGCACGCTGCTGGCTGCTTCCCACAGCAGCGGATTTTGCCGCTGCTCTCTTCGATTTGCACGACTCCATTTGAGTCACCACTACTCACTACTGGTGAGACTTACCTTCCGTAAGTTTTAAAACGTACGCTGGAGGAGCGACGCTCCTCCCGACTGTCGCTTCCGCAATGCGTTCGACGATATGTCGCGCATGCGTGCTGGCGGGATCTTCACGTAGTCACTCACGTGACTCGGAAGTAAAATCAGGGGTTGCAAGACTGAGTTTGTTACTCTCTCCCACGGTTTTCGCTGTTTTGTCAATTTGTTTGCATTTTAGATTTTAGGAGGAAGTGCACCTCAGTTTCAACCTCATCTGTCAAACAGTGGCTGCATATTCTATTTTCTCTTGGTTGGCAGAATGTCTTCCTTTTTTCAACTGCCAAATAGTGGTCACTTACTCTGTATTTGTGAGGGTTTGTCTCAGCTTTATGTTCCCTCTCTCTCCCTCTCCCTCCCTCTCCCTCCCTCTCCCTCCTTCTCCCTCTCGCCTCCTCCTCCTCCCCCCCCCCCCCCCCCCCCCCGCCCGATGCTGGGGAAGTCCAGGCCACTTTAAGGATTAGGGGGAAATGTTTTAGGATCAAGTTAAGAAAAACATTTTTCTCAGAGAGAGTGGTGAATCTCTGGAACTCTCTGCCGCAGAGGGTAGTTGAGGCCAGTCCATTGGCTATATTTAAGAGGGCGTTAGATGTGGCACTTGTGGCTAAAGGGATCAGGGGGTATGGAGAGAAGGTAGGTACAGGATACTGAGTTGGATGATCAGCCATGATCATATTGAATGGCGGTGCAGGCTCGAAGGGCCGAATGGCCTACTCCTGCACCTACTTTCTGTGTTTCTGTTTCTATGTTTCTTCTTTCTCCATATTTCCAAACCCGACACCTCTCTGTTCCAGCCTCCCTGTAGGTCAGACCCTCATCTCCCTCGCTATCACTCTCTCTCTCCCTATCTCCCTCCCCCTCTCCCCCTCTCCCCCTCTCCCCTCTCTCCCTCTCTCTCCTCCTCATCCCCCTTTATCTCTTTGTCTCCCACTATCTCCCTCTCTTTCTCCCCGGCTCTCTCTACCTTTTTCTCTCTCCCCCTCTCCCTTTCCCTCTATTTTTCTCTCTACCTCGCTCTGTGTCTCTCTTTTGCTCTATTTCACTCTCCCCTACCCCGTTTCGCTCGCTCTCTCCCCCTCTCCATTTATCTCCCTCCCTTGTTCTATCTCCATCTCTCTCTCTTTCCCATTGTCCCCCTCCCCCCTCTCTCCCCCCTCTCTCTCCCTCCTTCTTTCTCTCTATCTCTATCCATCTCTCCACTCTCTCCCTCCCCCTCTCTCTCTCTCCATATTTCCACACCCGACACCTCTCTATCTCCTGTCTCCATCCTCTCATTCCCCGCCTCTTTCGTGACCTACAGGTCTCTAAGAGAACAAACAATAGCAATGCGGGTGTTTGTGAAAATGTAAAGTAGATTGGGACAATGTCATTGCCAGGAATGTCAAAGCTGCTGCCAAAGACTATTCATCCGTGTCTACGAGATTAAAACACAAATATAGAAGTGGTGAGTCTCAATAAACTCACTCAACCAGTTGGAACCAAGAATAGTGTTTCATAGAATCACACAGCTGGGAATCAGGCCCTTCGCCCACCGAGTTCGCCCTGACCCGTACACCAGCACTATCCGTTAAAGAAGGAACTGCAGATGCTGGAGAATCGAGGGTTACACAAAAAGCTGGAGAAACTCAGCGGGTGCAGCAGCATCTAAAGAGCGAAGGAGATAGGCGGACGTTTCGGGTCGAGACCCTTCTTCAGACTGGTCAGGGATCAGGGAAACGAGAGATATAAACAGTGATGTGGAGAGATAAGGAACAATGAGTGAATGATATGCAAAAAAGTATTGGTGACAAAGGAAGCAGGCCATTGTAAGCTGATTCCTTTGCTTCCTTTGTCACCAATACTTTTTTGCATATCTTTCACTCATTGTTCCTTATCTCTCCACATCACTGTTTATATCTCTCGTTTCCCTGATCCCTGACCAGTCTGAAGAAGGGTCTCGACCCGAAACGTCGCCTATCTCCTTCGCTCTTTAGATGCTGCTGCACCCGCTGAGTTTCTCCAGCTTTTTGTGTAACCCCACAGCACTATCCTACACATTAGGGACAATTTACAATATTTTACCCAAACAAATGCCCCATCTACTCATCACAAATGTTCCACCTGCCCGGATTTGGCCATGTCCCTCCAAACCTATCCTATCCACTTACCTGTCCAGATGTTTCTTAAACATTGCCTTAATGACCTCCTCTGGCACCTCGTTCCATACACCCACCACCCTCACTCTTTACCTACCTCTCTATCACACTCTCTACCTGTTTACTCTCTCTCTCTCTCTCTCTCTCTCTCTCTCTCTCTCTCTCTCTGTCTCTCTCTCTGTCTCTCTCTTTGTCTCTCTCTCTCTCTCTCTCTGTCTCTCAGGGTTGTGTTTACTGAAAATTAAGTGACATCAACCCAGCCAAGAGCAATAGGTGAGATCATGAGATAGAGAGATGGTGGTAGTGGACAGAGGGAGAGAGAGAGAGATGGAGAGAGAAAGAGAGAGTGGGAGAGAAAGGGGGAGAGAGGGAGAGAGAGAGAGAGAGAGAGAGAGAGAGAGAGAGGGGGGGGAGGAGAGAGGGGGGAGAGAGAGGGGGAGAGTGGGAGACAAAGGGAGAGATAAAGAGAGATTCTATGAGAGGGAGTGGGAAGGTGAGTGAGGGAGAGAGCAAGAGAGAGTGTTGCGATAGTCCCTGCATCAATGACCTCGTCTGGCAGCTCATAGAAACAAAATACATACAAAATAGGTGCAGGAGGAGGCTATTTGTCCACTTTGAGCCAGCACCGCCATTCATTGTGATCATGGCTGATCATCCACAATCAGTAACCCGTGCCTGCCTTCTCCCCATATCCCTTGATTCCGCTAGCCCAAAGAGATCTATCTAACTCTCCTTTAAATGCATCCAGTGAATTGGCCTCCACTGCCCTCTGTGGGAAGGAACTCCACAAATTCACAACTCTCTGGGTGAAAACGTTTTTTCTCAGTTTAAATGACCTCCCCTTTATTCTTAGACTGTGGCCCCTGGTTCTGGACTCCCCCATCATTGCGAGCATTTTTCCTGCATCTAGCTTGTCCAGTCCTTTTATAATGTTATATGTTTCTGTAAGATCCTCCCTCATCCTTCTAAACTCCAGTGAATACAAGCCTAGTCTTTTCAATCTTTCCTCATATGACAGTCCCGCCATGCCGGGGATTAACCTCGTGAACCTACGCTGCACTGCCTCAATCACAAGAATGTCCTTCCTCAAATTAGGAGACCAGAACTGCGCACAACACTCCAGATGTGGTCTCACCAGAGCCCCTGTCAAACAATATGTGCAGGAGGAGGCCATTCAGCGCTTCAAGCCAGCACCCGCCGTCATTGTGATCATGGCTGATCATCCCCAATCCGTTCCTGCCTTCTGCCCATATCCCTTGACTCTGTTATCTTTAAGAGCCCTATCTAGCTCTCTCTTCAAAGCATCCAGAGAAATGGCTACCACTTATTCATAAACTGTGGCTCCTGATTCTGGACTCTTCTCCAACATCGGGGGACATGTTTCTTGCGTCTAGCGTGTCCAATCCCTTAATAATCTTATATGTTTCAAATATATCCTCTCATCCTTCTAAATTCCAGTTTATATAATCCCAACCGCTCCATTCTCTCACCATATGACAGTCCTGCCATCGCAGGGATTAACCTTGTGAACCTACACTGCACTCCCTCAATAGCAAGAATGTCCTTCTTAAATTTGGAGACCAAAACTGCACACAATACTCCAAGTGTGCTCTCACTAGGGCCCTGTACAACTGCAGAAGGACCTCATTGTTCCTATACTCAACTCCTCTTGTTATGAGGACCAATATGCCATTAGCTTTCCTCACTGCCTGCTGTACCTACATGCTTACTTTCAGTGACTGATGAACAAGGACCCCCCAGATCTTGTTGAACCTCCCCTTTTCTAACGACACCATTCAGATAATAATCTGCCTTCCTGTTCTTTCCAACAAAGTGGATAACCTCACATTCATCCAGATAAAACTGCATCTGCCCACTCACCCAACCTGTCCAAGTCACCCTGCATTCTCATAGCATCATCCTCACAGTTCACACTGCCACCCAGCTTTGTGTCATCTGCAAATTTGCTAATGTTACTTTGAATCCCTTCATCCAAATCATTGATGTATCTTGTAAATAGCTGCAGTCCCAGCACCGAGCCTTGCGGTTCCCCACTAGTCACTGCCTGCCATTCTGAAAGGGACCCGTTAATCCCTACTCTTTGTTCCCTGTCTGCCAACCAATTCTCTATACACGTCAGCACTCTAACCCCAATACCATGTGCCCTAATTTTGCCCACTAATCACCTGTAGGACCACATCAAAGGCTTTCTGAAAGTCCAGGTACGCTACATCCGCTTGATCTCCTTCATAGATTTACTTCTCTCATCCTCAAAACATTCCAGATTAGTCAAGCAGGATTTCCCCTTCATAAATCCAGCCCGTTCCCTCCACCCACCACCCTCTCTCTCTCTCGCTACCTCTCTTTCACAGTCTCCGCCTCGTGTTCCCCCCCTTGCTCTTTCCCCTCTCCCTCTCCCTCCTCTCCCTCTCTCCCCCTCTCCCCCTCTCTCTCTCACTCCCTCTCTCGCTCCCTCTCTCTCTCTCTCTCACTCCTCTCCCTCTCCCTCTCTCCCCCTCTCTCCCTCTCCCTCTCCCCCTCTCTCCCTCTCTCACTCCCTCTCTCTCTCCCTCTCTCAATACCATCTCTCTCTCTCATACACTCTCACCCTCTCTCTCCAGAGAGGGAGAGTGAGAGAGATGGAGACCGGGGTAGAGAGATAGAGAGAGAAAGACCGGGAGAGAGAGAGAGAAAGAGAGCCGGAGAGAGAGGGAGAGAGAGTGCGAGTGGGAAAAAGAAAGTGACAGAGAAAGTGCGAGAGAGAGAAAGAGAGAGATAACGAGAAAGTGTGTGAGAGTGTGTACAACGGAGAGGAGGGAGAGATAGGGTGAGAGAGAGAGAGAGAGAGAAAGTGAGAGTGTGTGAGAGCGAGAGACGGTATTGAGTGAGGAGGGGATAGAGACAGGGAGGAGAGAGAGGGGAGAGTGGGGAAAGAGATCAAGGGGCGAAAGGAGTGGGTAGAGTTCCAGGCTCCCTGTAGCTCAGACCCTCGTCTCTCTCTCTCTCTCCCTCTCCCTCTCCCTCTCCCTCTCCCTCTCCCTCTCCCTCTCCCTCTCCTCTCCCTCTCCCTCTCCCTCTCTCTCTATTTCTCTCCACCCCCTCCCCCCCCCCCCCCACCCCCCCCATCCGTATCTGTGAGTAAAACCACAAAGATAGAAAAGGTGAGTGATACTGGTTACAATAAACTGACTCAACCAGTTGGAACCAAGAATAGAGTTTTATAAAATCACGCAGCAGGGAAAAAGGCCCTTCGGCCCACCGAGTCCGCACTGACCCGTACACCAGCACTATC